>JASDQU010194338.1:7694-19807 GCA_032191745.1 Picea mariana | reverse complement strand
GAGAGTTCTTGATTTTGAACATGATAAGCATTTCTGAGATCTGCCACAATCTCAGTAGTGAATCCCCCATCTTCCAAGGCTATTGTGAGATTATGAAGGGCATCTTCATACGTTTGGCAGCATGACTTGGTAAGGTCAATGAACCTACTGATGAGGTGTATGAAAGATGATATACCCCTGTCTTCACAACAACTCTTAAACCAATATTGAAAGTAGGATGGCAGAGTGAGTATGAATAATTTTATAAGAGAATCCTCTCCTTTCAACTTTATCTCGCTCAAATATTCCAAAAAATTTACGATGTGAGGAGTTGGGAGGCCCAAAAACGTTGGAGAGTTGTTTAGCCATTTTGTGTCAAAGTAATTTGGGTATCCTTGAAAACTTCTGAAATCAATACTTGGATACATTTGTTCCCAGTGTTCCATGATCCCATAACTTCGAAATATCACAGATTTTGAGAGTAAGGGGGCACCCTGAAAAAATTAGTGGAGTCGCCGGATAATTTGCCTGAAACTATCAAAGGATAAGGGAAAACACCCTAGTGGAGTCGCCAGGTAAGATTGTTAGATAAAACTCTAGAGGCAAGGCTTACCAAAAAGATTTGTCGTTTGAGGAGAATTGACTCAGTGTTCCCCGACAACGGCGCCAAAATGTTATCGCACAGTTTGTAGATACAAGAAAGGCTAAAGAATAGAAGGTCAAACTGGCGAAACAGGAACCTTCCCCACCCAATGTCACCACAATGGGGAGGTTCTTTCTATTTAGGGAGGCTAGGCCCAGGGGAGACGTCCCTGGTAACATGGGGTTTTGAAAGGGAAAAGGCTAATAGTACAAAGACAAATTTTCCCCTCACAGATTACCGCCAATCAGATAGTCCCGGCTAAACAACCAATAATAGAGTATAACCAAAGAAAAGAAACAATACAACAAGGAAACTAATACGTGCAATCTTGGTTAGTACTTCATAAATCAATGACTATCTGATATTCAATATAAGCAGTTTAAAAAGTAAATATTGACGAAGTCAATGTTTGCAAAATGACAATGATAAATATGTCACTTGTCAATAAATACAAGAATGATATGGCATCCAATATAATCAATCAATACTTAGTCTAATAAATGCCCTCAACTACCATTCAATTTCTTACAGAGTGAAACATTGCTGCATCAAGATGAGATGAAATAACAAAGGGTGACGTTAGCAGTCCAGGGTTAGTAGGGTTAGTATAAAGCTTAGGGTTAGTAGTTAGGGTTTCAAAAAAGGCTTAAAGAGTTTTTTTGTGACCAATTTTACTTCAGCGCAAGGGGTCTTCGAGATCAATGCCTTAAAAGGGGCAAAAGGAGTCAGCTAAGTGAAGGACGCAGAAGCTGAAGGAAGTAAGAGGCAAAAACAACTAGCTCATAAGATCAAGACAAGAGGGTTTAAGAGGGAGAGTGTTGCTAAGGCAAGGCTCTTTCATCAAACCCTAAAAGAAAATGGCCCTAGGTGTAGCTATCCTAGGCTTGGGACGTCCTCTTCCTCTTGAAGTCAAAATGGTATGACTAGCATAAAGGAAGAAGGAAAAAGGAGTGTAGCTATGGCTAGGCTCTCTCTTTCCTCTTCAATGGCTTAAAGCTTCTCTATCAGGGGACATGAGACAACGACCTACTTGTGTGTTTGTCCCCTAGGGTTTTGATTCAGCAATATTTATAAATTAATGCAAGAAATTAAACTACAACCATTCAATCAAGAAGTTTTGCAGAAAAATACTTACAAATCATCAGGAAATAATCATGCAAGCCCTAGTTGTAACACCTTCCTTAAAGAGAAACACCATAAATGCCAAAAATCTCTTCCTTCAACAAGTGCGCATCACTTAGTTCAGCCAAAAACCCCAATAGGGCACAAAAAATCAGACCTCACTATGAGTGAGTGAAAATTGATGATAAAAATGAGAGTGAAAACCCTCAATATATAGTGTATCAATGACCTAATTTTACTTTTTAGGTCATAAAAATGTCGACAAGGCCATAATGTCAAAATCATACTATTTTTACATTGAATGATAAGAAAAAATCCCTAATCAAGTAAAAATGAGAGTAAAATCCCCTTCAAGGGAGGCGCTAGCGCTTTCTAGGGCAAATGAGACACCAAGGAGCAAAACGTTAGCCCCCCGGGGGCCTCTCCAACATGCCACACGTGCCACTACTGCCTAGTCTACCTCCAAAAGCATCCATGAAGCTGGATGATGTCATGGTGAAGATGGAGACGTCCCAAGCCTTCCAAGGCTGGAGTTCCACTGAAAAGGGGCCATTCCCCCCAGGTCTAATCCTGTCGGAGTGCCTCTGATGGAACGTCCTCTTCCTCTTCAGTGAAAAAGCCCTGATCCATCTTCATCCTGTCTCTACCCCCTGATGGAGTCTCAGCATCCATCTGGTGGGCCCTTCAACACCATGGAGGTCTGAACTGGTCATCTCCCCATGTGTACCAGTCCAAATGGTACCTGTCCGTCGAGCATGGTCCTGCACATCAAAGGCTATGCCCTCCATGGGCTCATCAATCACCAGGATCATAGCAATGTTAATCACATCTCATCATCAATACTATTAAACATATGCATAAAAACCCTAATACATCAGTCAATAGCTCAAAGACATTACAAAAACCTGCAATACAAGATTGGAGAAAAAGACAAAACATCCTATTGGGCTAGTGTTCACAAGAAAAGGAAAGTTTCCAGGAGGATTTCATCTAAGCCATGTAAGTGAGGTGATGTGGCTAGAGGATGTCCAGACATGTGGGTGCAGTGAGGGCCAAGGATGCATAATGTTATCTGTGGGTGCCTTTGTAGAAGGCGAGTTGTACCTGTCATGGATGCATTTTTTCCAAGCCTGTTCTTGCATTTATTCTTTTTCATGCTTTATTCTTTTATTTTCTTTTTCTTCTTCTTTTTCTTTTTATTCAAGGGCTAACCAGAATACACTTCCTTGGCATGGAGACCAGAGCTGACAGTGTTACCCACAAGTACTTTCACAGAGATGAGAAGGCTGGCTCGTGATGAGAGCCCCTTTCCCTTGGACATGCAACCAAAGGTCACTGCCTTGGCGTGGAAACCAGATGGTGGCAATGTCTACTGTTAGGTAACCATGAACCTAATAAGCTGGCTCGTGATGAGACCCCCTATCCTCTAACTAGGTCTTGTTTGTTATTTTCCAGGTCCCTCTTGTTTCTTGCTGAGAGGCCTTTTATTGCCTTCTCGGGGATCCCTGGGCGAAGCATCTCGAGGTTTCATTTCTAGGATTTTGTCTTTTACCACTTGCTTTTACCTTCTGGGCCTTTAGCCCCTTCTTCCCACGAGATAAGGTGCAATCCTACAAATAGTTCAACCCAATGCCCGGACAAGGGGAATGGGATAAATGAGCGGGAGATAAGATGAAACAGTGGTGCTATGATGGGAGCGAACGATGGATTTTCAGAAATTCCCCGGTGGAAAACCAAGACCTATGGGCATAGGCTTGCTAGGGCACCCTGTCAATCTCCCCAAGCATGGTCAAGTGGGCTAATGTAAGATCCAAGCAGTTGTTAGAGATAAAAGGATTTAGATGCATATATTTAAAGGTTTCAATGATCAAAAGTGACACATACCATGATACCTGGACCAATTACCTCATAGAGCAAGAACCTCTTTTGATACAAGACCAAGCCGATGGTGATGGATGTTGCTGCTGCTAACAAGACAAATCTGATGGAAAAAGAAAAGGATGGGCCCTCCATGGCCATGCTTAGGCCAATCCTGCTCTCGGTACTCCATGTCTAGGACCTGTGGACCTCGAGACATGATCTCCTAGTTATCCCTAAAAAGCGGAGATAACATGGCCCTCTACCTTACAGCCTTCTATCCTAGCTACAAACTGTGCGATAACACTACCCAATCTAAATCTGTAAATCCATGAAGTTGTATATCAATGGATGCGGTATATCTTAAGCCATAGTTTATTGTCCCACAAATATATCTTTCGACATGATTTGTGGCTATCCAATGCTTATGTCTCGGTTCCACCTGGAACTGGCTTAGTGTATTCACGACAAAGAAAATGTCTGGTCGAGTATTTACCAAATACATCAATGACCCAATCAATTGTCGATATAGTGATGGATCTACTGTATCAGAATCTGGATCTTTACTTTTCTTATATCTGTAGTCATAGGAGTGTCCATGGATTTGCAATCCATCATTCCAAACTTCTAAAGAATCTTTATTGCGTACTTTCCTTGTCCAAGGAATACTTCACCACGATTCTGCCATACTTCTAGTCCCAAGTGATAATGCATGAGACTTAGATCTTTCATATCAAATTCAGAAACTAGTTCCTTTTTGCACTGGATGATGAGAGACTCTTCACCTGTTATGAATAGATCATCAACATATAGTAGTAGAATTACAGGTGCATTGTCCACGACTTTTTAGTAAAGGTTTGGATCTGCATGACTTTTGGAGAAACTGAGTCTTGTTAGATAGTGTTCCATTCTGGCATACCAAGCCCAGGAGCTTGCTTGAGTCCATATAAATATTTCTTTAATCTGCACACATGAGTGTCTTTGGAATGTACTTCAAACCCTTGAGGTTGTTCAATATATACTTCTTCTTCGATTTCTCCATTGAGGAAAGTTGTCTTTACATCCATCTGATGTAAGTTCCATCCCATGGAAGCGGCAAGAGATATGATAGCTCTAATGGAAGTATATCTAGCCACTGGAGCAAATGTTTCGTCATAGTCTTCTCTCTCCTTCTGCGAGAACCCTCTAGCTACGAATCTTGCTTTGTATTTATCCACACTTTCCTCTGCTGCATGTTTGATCTTGTATACTCATTTTGAAGTTAGCACTGATTTTTCTTTAGGTCTAGGTACAATTTCCCATACATCATTTTTCATAATGGATTGGTGTTCTTTCGTCATAGCTTCTTTCCTTTGTTTCTTTTGAACAAATTCTTCAAATGTGGTAGGTTCTTCATCTAGAAGCTTCGTCATATATGTTGCATAACTTTAGAATATGCTAGGATTCTTACTTTTTCTGAATGTTTCTTCTGGAACCTTAAGTCTTTCTGCATCTTGTAAAGTAGCTTCAAGCCAAGTTGGTCGTTTCCTGGTCTTAGGTATGGTGTTTGAATCAATGGTCTCACATGGTTGCATAGGATGATCAGGTTGTTCCTTTTCGTCATCTTTGTTTTCTGTGCTTTCTTTAGTAGGTTCTTCATTCTCTTCTTCTTCTATCGTTTCTTCTATAGATTTCTTGAAAGCCATCTTTTCATTGAATGTCACATCTCTGCTGACTTCAATCTTATGTTGTTCCAAAATATATATTCTATAAGCCTTGGATGAATCTCTATATCCCACGAATATGCCCTTCTTTCCTGAGGGTTCTAGTTTATTCCTGTAATGTCCCCCACCTCTTGAAGAAGAAGTTTGGAAGACGTAGTGGTCTAGGTGTCCCCACTAGGCCATAGTCTCACACTGAGGGGAAAGGTCAACAAGCTAAGGTTATATTCTTAAGTTGACCTGATAAAAAGGTGAAAAAGGTATCAAAAGATAACTCAACAGAGAAATAGAAGAGATGGAATTGGAGTTAGGGTTAACTCTAGGAGTTAAGTTAACTCAATAGGAAATTAGAAGAAAAAGTATAAAGAGAAGGCTAGGGCGCACTTCTTGGGCATTTTGGATTTTGGTATTTGCTTGTTATTTCCTTGAGCATACAGTTTGGGGGTTTTGTTGATACAAACCCTTGTGAGAAACTCAGTGGTGAAAGATCCACTCACCTTGTTCCACAGCTTGGTCTCGGGGATGAAAGACTCCACCCACACCATTCTACACTCATCACATATCCACCAACAGATTCAGGGAAGCAACAAGGTCGTACTGTTTGGGAGTTTTCAGCAAGGGTGCACCATCTTCTAGAGAAGAGTTCGATCCAGCTAATCAGAGGGAGCGTTGGGAATTCCATCACTTGGGTTTCACTTGCAGGTACTCCACCATCACTTTGAGGGCTTCTTCGAAGAGTTATCATCACTAATTCTTCAGCTACAGTTTGGGACGACTTGGAGGCTAGGAGGACGTCCCATTATTCAATATTTCTCAGATCTAGAGAGATCTACTTAAGATTTGGATCTGAAACTTATGCCACGGGGTTCCCATAGCTCGATCTATATTCTTGGGGAGTTTAACACCATTTGGAGGCTTCCTTCTTGAAGGACGAGTTGTCTAGGGTTCCAGGCATTTAGGAGGGCGCAACTTCCTTAGGAGATTTAGTATTTGGAGGGGTTGGCATTGGTCGTTCATCCTGAGACTTCAGGAGGGAGATCCTATCACCCTGATCTATCATCTGGTCGAGTTTGGACACGTTTGGATCTTTCTTTCATCAGGGCCGATTTATTGAGGGTTTCAGCCTTCTATTGGGGCATGGCATTCTTCAGCTGGAGGGATTGGCATCTAGATCTTCTTGTATTGATCTTCATTTCTTATTCAGCCTTTGGAGGCTTGTTTTGTATCAGCGGGAGAATTTTGTAGCAGCTCATACTTGTTATCCATTGGAGCCATCTGAGGATTATCCTAGATCTGCTCTTTCTATTGTATCTGATTCATGCTTCTATAATCAAGGTCAGATCTATGCTTGTGTTTTCTATATCTTGATTATATTGTGATCTTGCGTGTGTTGTATGAATCTGGTATAAACATCATTTAAATAACTGGAAAACTTCAATAGACACCTGCACATCAAATGAAATCAGTGGTAGTTAGTGATTCCAAGTGAAAATTTTGGCTTGGGATCATTACAATTTTGTCCTTGGGAATGTGAGAGTAAACAGGACATCCAAAGATTCTTAGGTTTTCCACATTAGGTTTCTTACCTGAGAAGGCTTCTTCTAGAGTTATGTCCTTCAATATGCGGTGAGGACTTCTGTTCTGCACATATATTGTTTTCATGGCTGCTTCTCCCCATAAGAACATGGATAGACCTTGATCATTTAGCAGTGCTTTTACGGTTTCTTCAATAGATCTGTTCTTTCTTTTTGCTATGCCATTTTGTTGAGGATTATGAGGAACAATTAGCTCCCTCCTAATCCCTGCCGATTTGTAGAATGCAATGAATTCCTTTCATGTGTATTCTCCTCCATTATCTGTTCTTAAGGTCTTTATCTTCTTGTTCGTGAGGTTTTCTATCTCTGCTTTGAATTCCTGAAACTTGTTGAATACTTCGTCTTTTGTCTTCAGTAGATATAACCAAGTCTTTCTTGAATAATCGTCTATGAAGATTACATAGTAAAGAGATCCTCCTAGAGATCTGACTGGCATCCGAACGCAAACCTCTGAGTGTATTAGATCTAGAATTTCCTTAGATCTATCGTTGCTTCTTGGAAATGGTTTCTTGATGTTCTTTCCAAGAGCACAACGTTTGCAAATTCCTTCATGTGTAGACTGCAATTTTGGTATTCCTTCAACCATCTTTCTAAGAAAAGGTAATGCTTGATAATTGATGTGAGTGTACCTTCTATGCCAAAGTTCATTGGGATTGACTTTGTCATGTACAAGAGCTTATTCATTTTGTTCTAGTAGTCTATACAGATTTCCTTCACAACTTTCAATAATCCTAGCATTCTCTATGTTAGAGTCTTTATGACAAGATAACACTTTTCCATCTACGAAATCTATTATGTTTCCTTTGTCTTCTAGGCAAGATATGGATAGAAGATTCTTTTCTAAACCAAGTACATATAAAACATTACTTAAGTGAACATTCTAATCTTGTCAAAGGTCACAATAGAGGTTCATACCTCCCGAAGCTACCATAATATCAACATTGTCCACTTCTATTTCATCCTCACTAACATGGGTATTTCGACATGAACTTCCCACCACCATCATTATAACAAAAAATGGAACCAAAATGACATACCACATTGACATCAACATCATGAATGTTGAACCTTGATAATAACTTGCTACCTGCAATAGAATGATGTAGGAGAAATCAGAAAGAGTAGGAGAAGAAAACATTGAAATATTCAACATAGAATATGCCATAATATCCTAGTTTACAACACATGCATTTTTTTTTAAAACAAAACAAGAAAGAAAAATGGGCTTCAGAGCCTACCTTTTAGCTCTCCAATGGTGGTTGAATATGACTATGGTAGCCTTCAATCTCCCTCCAAGATCTCACAAATGGTAGCCTTTAAAGTTCAATGACAATATCCCTTACAAACTCTCTGATCTCTCTTCCAAACTCTCCTATCTCCCTATGGGAGCCTTCAATATTCCTTCCAAGCTCTTCAATCTCACTTCAATATCTTCAATCTCCTCAAGAACTAGCAAGTTGCAAGAACACTCTGAAAGTCAAAACCCTCTTAGAAAAGATGAGTGAAGTGAATGAAATGAGAAATAGAATGAGAGAAAAAGGAGTGAATGCATGTTTAAACTACTTACCTAACCCTAGGCTACCTTTCCCTTACCTCATTTCTCTTAAGAAACCAAAAAAAATCTCCCTAAGGCTTCCTTATGCACGCGGGCTTTGGGGAGCATTTTTAGGGAGTGTTTTTAAAAGTGGGAGTGCTCAAGGAGCGTCCAGGGAGCGAACACTCCCTAAGGAGGGATCGTGCACTCCCTCCTCAGAGAAAGTTCTCTCCCTGGATGCTCCCTAAGTGCTCCCTACAAAACCAGGGAGCACAAATTTTCGAGAGGAATCACGCTCCCAAAATTCACTTCCGAACGAGAGTGCACTAAGGACCATGCTCCCTGAATGCTCCTGTTCGGAGTGCGATTCTGGAGCGGGATCGACAAGGGGGGCGCTCCACCGCAACATAGGTCATAATAGGTCGGTTCATGATGAGACCTCCTATCCATCAATTGGTACCTTGAGTGTTTATTTAACTTATGGGTTCCCTTTTCTTACTGAGAATCATTTTATTGCTTTCTCAAGAATCCCTGGGCGAAGCATCTCAAAGGTTTCAATATTGGATTTTAACTCTTGCCAACTAATTTTACCCTCTGGGCCTTTAGCCCCTTCTTCCCACAAGGAAAGGTACAACCCTTCCTAGTGTGGCCAATCCCAATGCCCAAACAAAGGTATGGAGAGATGAGAGGAATAAAGATGGAAAGTGGTAAGTATGGAGGGAACGGACAATGACCTTTCACAGACCCACCCAGTGGCAACCCATCCTAAAGGGAGATCAACTTACTAGGGCACCATGTCACCCTTCCAGGTATAAACAAGTCAAAGAGCATAATTTCCAAGAAAACGTTATGAAATAAAGGAGAATTCCATGCAACATATTCAAGTGCTTCAAGAATAAGAGTGACACATACCATGATACCTGGATTCATTACCTCATGGAGCAAGATTTATTGCTACTTCGGGAACAGGCTGGTGGGATGGATACTGTTGTTGCTGATAAATGGACTGCCCTGAAGAAAAGAGGGGCCCTCCGAGGCCATGCTCAAGTCCTCCGACTCTCGATACTCCATGTCTAGGACCTATGGGTCTCAAGACATGATATCCTTAGTTATCCCCAGGGTAGGGGATAACATCTCGCTCCAACTCGGGGAAATGTGCTCATCGTAGAGTGCATGGGAACCTCATCATCTCTGGTATGACCCGTGCCTGCTAAATCTCAAAAAAATGTATTAGTAATCCTTAGGGTGGTGATATCACCCCTTGTTCATATATGATATAATAAAATAAAGAGCATTAATTTTAGGTCAAAATAAGGCTGACCTGGCCAATTTACAAATAAATTCAAATTTGACATAAATAAAATTAATTAGCATCTAAAGACACCTCCAAGGGTGAATTCATGCCCTTCTAGGGTGACATTGAGGCCCCAATGTGCAACGTTGGGCCTAGAATGTAAAACGCTTGGCCTCCAAAGGCCCTAGTGAAGCCCACATGTGCCACTAGGCTCATGAATGCTTCCAAAACAAAAACCCTAGCTCTGGATGACGTCCAGGGTTATGATGGTGACATCCTAGACCTTGAAGGGCCAACGTCCANTTCCACCCCCCTAAAATCAATGGCAGCGAGAGAAACTCGGGCCTCAGTTCCGGAACCTTCTGCCTCTGCAGGTCTGGCTATTTCAGTCCCCTCTAGCGGCTCTGTGTAAACTTCTGAACCTGAAGACAAATCAGTTCCGTGTCCACCCCTTACCCGAGGGCGAAGGACCAACAAAGCGCGCAAAGAAAAGGAGGTGGCCTCCAACATTTCTTTAGGTTCTCAGAAAAAGCTGGATCCCTACTTTAAGGGGAAAATTTCATCCCCCTCGGTTTAATGCTTTGCTTTTATATTCTACTATGCTCACAATTTGTGAGAATTTACTCATGTATGCAATTTTTGTCATTTTCTCGAATTAGCTCAAGTAGCAGATGGGATTGGTCTCCCAAGACATTCACAATAAGGTTGGTAGCACTGTTAGAGGTCACCAACCTTCTTCAGATTTGTAACTTTGTGATTCTGGCTTGCCAGAAAGCCGATTAATGCAACATAACCGTTCTTGTCAAAAAAAAAAATCTTCCAATATTGATCCAACTTGCAAAAATCAGCCTTATACAAGAGTGCGTCTCACAATTTTAGCCAATAGCCCTTACTAGGGCATAAATGTCAGAACTCTCCTCTTGTGTGAGGAGTTGCGATGTCTAAAATGAAAGTACTTTATGTTTATTTGTACAAAACTAGTGACCTTTAATTAATTTTAGGTCAAAATAAGGCTGACCTGGCCAATTTACAAATAAATTCAAATTTGACATAAATAAAATTAATTAGCATCTGAAGACACCTCCAAGGGTGAATTCATGCCCTTCTAGGGTGACATTGAGGCCCCAATGTGCAACGTTGGGCCTAGAATGTAAAACGCTTGGCCTCCAAAGGCCCTAGTGAAGCCCGCATGTGCCACTAGGCTCATGAATGCTTCCAAAACAAAAACCCTAGCTCTGGATGACGTCCAGGGTTATGATGGTGACGTCCTGGACCTTGAAGGGCCAACGTCCATGTCGAAGAGCAAGATCCCCCTGGCTCTAGGTCTACCAAGGTGCCTCCAAAGGAAACGTCCTTCTTTCTTCCTGGTGCAAGTCTTCAATGTCTTCTTTCCCATGGTTGGGGTTACAACATCCATCTGTGGGCTTTAAGCCCTCATGAAGGTCCGACCTAATCTTTCTCTCAGGTCTACCTGTCCATCGGGCAAGGTCCTACAGCAACAACAAGTATGCCCTCTAGGGGTTCATAGGTCACATGGATAATAGCATGTAAATCACATCCAATAATTAAATTACCCAAAAATGTGCATAAAACCCCCCTTAACCTAGACAAATGCTCAAAGACGTTATGCAATTTGAAAGGTTAGGTTTGGAGAAGGTTTCAGGGTGTCCTATTGGTTAATCTTCCTTAAGTTTGGGGTATTTCCCAGGTGGGAGCCAATCTAGGTCATGTAGGTGTATGAGGTGGCATGGGGTAAGTGTTTGGGCATGGGACGCAGTAATAACAGGGAAATGTATGTCTCACCTATGGGTGCCTTTGTAGAGGGCGAGCTACACCTTGTCATAAATTTTATTGTTTCCTAGCCCATTCATTGCCTTTTACTCTTACCTTTATTTTATTTTTTATCTTTTGCTTTTGTGCTTCAAGGGAATAGCTGAGGAACACTATTGTGGCTTGATGACCAGAGGTGACAACGTTATCCACAAAAATTTCACGGAGATGAGAAGGATGGCTCATGATGAGACCCCCTTTCTCTTGGCTATGCCACCAAGAGCCACTACCCTAGTTTGGTGACCAGATAGGTGGTAGTGTCATACCGCTACATGCCCATGTTCATAATAGGTCTGCTCGTGATGAGACCTCCTATCCATCAACTGGTACCTTGAGTGTTTATTTATCTTATGGGTTCCCTTTTCTTACTAAGAAGCTTTTTACTTCTTTCTCGGGAATCCCTGGGCGAAGTATCTCAAAGGTTTCAATATTGGCTTTTAACTCTTACCGGCTACTTTTCTCCTCTGGGCCTTTAGCCCCTTCTTCCCACAAGGCAAGGTACAACCCTTCCTAGTGTGGCCAATCCCAATGCCCGAGCAAAGGTAAAGGGAGATGAGAG
>JASDQU010194337.1:8630-19807 GCA_032191745.1 Picea mariana | reverse complement strand
ATTCATTTAGGCCCTCAAAATGGCCCCGGAAGTTTAGGAACCAAAAACTGCTAAAAATAGTAAGTTGCCAGAAAATTGTTTTGAGACAATTGAAATAGGTGGGTGGCCACTGATATCCACTTGGATCAATCATCCCTTCTTAGGAAGAAATGGTATCCATTATGTTGAGTTCCCGGGGGAGAGGGAAAAACATTTACTAAATCTGCATCTTGATGAACTGCTTGCCTTGTTGGAGAAGTTGCGTTGCTTAGCTTGTTGAAGGTTGTCACAAACTTGTGGCTAGAAGGGTTGGACCCTTTTAACCATCCTAGCTACATGATATTCATGTGTGCATAAGGAATATTTATTATTTTTTGCGATCATGTTGACCTGCTTATGTTGGATAGAAGGTGCTTGGACCGAGGATGCAGTGGTTGTAGTGTCCTTTTGTTCACCTTTTGAACATATTGTGAAGAAGTTAAATTTTGTAGTTTGAGATACTACCTTGCGGCATTGTTTAGGTGGGACAATATTTAGAACTACCTCTGATATCATGTAGAGATGACCCCCCAGAGTAACAATGACACTACGGGGTCGTGACTCATAAATAACATGGCGCTTCCACATATATGGTTGGCCCAAGAGAAAATCATAGATATCCAGTGGGGAAACATCACATAATAGCACATCCTTGAAGGGCTCGATGTTGTATGAAAATTGACACTGATGGCTGACATGAAGATCTTGTCCCTGGGGAAGCCACCCGATGTAGTATGGCCACGGGTGTGGTGTTGTCGAAACTCCCAACTATTTGACGACCTCTACTGAGATGAGGTTCTTCTGGCTTTTGATATCAACAATAAAATGTAATGGGGTCCCCTTCACCCACATATGTTAATGAAAAAGTTGCTTCCCCTCTTTATGATCTATAGGTTCTTCTGGTTGAATTACTGCGGTCGTGACAATAGCAATGGGGTCTACGTCGATGATCTGTCTTCTACCAATAGTTTTTTAATAATATTCCAAATCAAGGTTCAACTCCTTGAATTTGATATCTTCCATCAATGAATTCTTTGAGAGACATTCATCGGTGTTGTGCTAGGGGATTTTATGGAAATCTCACCATTTTCTGGTGTCCTTCTTTGTCTTTACATTACCCTTCTTTTCCTATGGCTTGGACTAGTTTTCTGAAGGCTGTTGTTAGGGACTTCTTTAAAATACTTTGGTTGTTGTGTATTTTCAAACATGAACTCTCATTTGTTCTTATGCTTAAATTTTTTCTTGATTGTAACAACATATCAATAAGCAACACCCAATGATGAGATGTCCAGAAAATCCATTTCAGCTTGGATGTATCTATGTTGAGCTCCACGGTATTTCAGAACTAGATGTCGCTCAGAGTCTTTGATACCCAACTTGGTGCATAAGCTATGAAAGGTATTAGTGAAATCTAGCACGGATTGTCCCCTCTCTTGCCACAATGTGTTCCACCTCATGTACTGGTCGTCATAGTTACCAACAAGGTAATATTGTTCCTTGATCGCATTGGCCAAAAAATCCCAAGTGGGCTCAACCCAATATATTCTAGACTCCTCTGTGGAAATTTTTTCCCAGTAAGTTTCCCACAACGTTTGACATGGGGGATATCCTTAAGGAATGTGAAGGTGATCTTTTCCGTGTCGGAGAAATTATGAATAGAGAAATAACCTTCTAGCAGATTTAACCATTTTTCCAGGGCATCCACATCTATCTGTACTTCAAATATGGGAATATAAAAATTAATTTGTACCTTGAAAGGAGAGGTTCCTACAAAGTGGCCACTTGATGAATAATTTCATGTTTTTATCGATAGGTGTTGAAGGATGTGGGAAAAATCATCCATCATTTTGTCCCTCTGTTGTGTGAGAGATTGCTCAAACAACAGATTAATAGAATTGTCTTCTCTGTCATTTTTATTTTATTCTACCATGGAGGGTTTATTGGGTGTGAGAGATTTATTATCCTCAAGAGAGACAATCTCTAGAACCAACTTTCTATACTCGGAACTCATCGGGGACATCCACTGGAAACATGATCATGAGAAGCATGCTCTGGTAACATTGATCCAGATTATTTTCGGCAGAAAATGAGAGTGGAGATATAATAAAGAAATTTACAAATATATCTCAGATATCCAATAATATAACATAAATATATTATAGATGCAACCATAAAAGAATAGATATAGTAATAGACAATTTATGTTAATGAGTGAAATGTACAAAACTGTAGAAATATAGAGTGAAGGATTCGCTAGAATGGTGAAAACTTATGTCTGAGAAGAGATGTGACAACTACTCACATTTGAAAGAACATAATTACAGTGAGGATTTAAAGTTATTTTTAACATAAATAAAACCCAAAGCCCTTACCCTGGAAGATGAAAAGCCAACAGTTTTCTGGACCCCGTTTTGGGTAGTTTTGTGTATCAACTTCACGGGGGAATAACTTTGGCATACGATCTCTATTTTGGGTGAACGATAGCTTGTTGGAAAGGTATCATCGAGGAGATTCATTTTGGGGGATTAATAAAAGTCTTAGGCCATCAATGAGGTTCTTAATCCCCAAAAAACGTCATTTAGGACCTCAAAATGGCCCCGAAAATTTAGGAACCGGAAAAGTGCTAAAAATAGTAATTTTCTAGACGACATTTTTGAGCTAGTTAGAATAGGTGGGTGGCCATGGATATCCACCCATATCATTCCTCCCTCCCTAGGAAGAAATGGTTTCCATTGCGTTCAATGCATGGGGGAGAGGGAAAAGTGGTTAATGAATGTACATCTTGATGTGTTGCTTCCTTGCTGGAGAAGTTGTGTTTCTTAGCTTGTTGAAGGTTTTCACGAACCTGTGGTTGGAAGGGTTGGACGTTTTTAACTATTATTTCTAAATGATATTCTTATGTGCAGAAGGAATCTTTATTATTTTTTGCAATCTTGTTGACCTTCTTCTTTTGGATAGAAGGTTCTTCGACCAAGGATGCAGTTGTTGTGGTTTCCTTCTGTTCACCTTTTGAACAGATTGTGAAGAAATTGAATTTTGTAGTATGATATACTACCTTGCAACACTTTTTAAGTGGTATAGTAGTCATAAATACCTATGTTATCCTGTGGAGATGACCGCCAGAGTAACAATGACACTATGTTGTCGAGTCTCATAAATAACACGGCGCTTCCACATACATGGTTGTCCCAAGAGAACATTATAGACATCCAATGGGGAAACACCACATAATACCTCCTCCTTGAAGGGATGGATTTCGTATGATAATCAACACTATTTTTTGACATGAATATCTGAACCTTGGCGAAGCCACTTGATGTTGTATGGTTGCAGGTGTGGTGTTGTTGACAATCCCAACTGTTTAATGACTCGCTAGAATGGTGGTATCTTATCTCTAAGAAGAGATGTGACAGATACTAAAATTCACAAAAATATGATTACAATGAGGATTTAAAGGCCTTTTTAACATAAATAAAATCCAAAACCCTAACCCGAGAAGATAAAAATCCAACAATTTTGTGGACCCCGTTTTGGGTAGTTTGGTGTATCACCTTCTGGGGAGCGTAACTTTGGCATACAATCTCCGTTTTGGGTGCACGATAGATCGTTGGAAAGGTATCATAGAGGAGATTCATTTTTGGGGCTTAATCAAATTATTTGGCTATAATTATGGTTCTTGGTCCCAAAAAAATGTCATTTAGGCCCTCAAAATGGCCCCAAAATTTTAGGAACTGAAAAACTGCTAAAAATAATAAGTTTCCAAAAGAATGTTTTGAGCCAATTGGAATAGCTGGGTGGGAACTGATATATACCTAGATAAATCCTTTGGCCTTAGGAAGAAGTGGTATCCATTGTGTTCAATTCCCGAGGGAGAGGGAAAAGAGTTTAATGAATCTGCATCTTGATGCGTTGCTTTCCTTGTTGGAGAAGTTGCGTTACTTAGCTTGTTTACTTAGCTAGAAAGGAAGTCTTCATCATTAGGGATCTTGTTTGAAGATGCTCAAGAGGTGGAGGAGAATATCTGTGCGTCCAGGAGGATCTGACAGTGGGTTGACTTTGACAATCTATTTGCACATGAGCAAAACCAATGTCAGTATGGTTCAGATTTTGAGTAGGGAAGTAATGAGTGTGAAGCAGATTTAGAACAACATAAAGCATACGAGCTTATTTCAGATTCGGATCTGAATTCGTCAACATTGGAAGACTATTGTAGAGATAGGTATGCTTGTGAAGCTTATGATCAATTTGTAAATCAAGAAGAGCCTATGATGACTGATGATTGCATAATAAATTATATGTTCTCAGCTGATCCTAATCCATGTGATGGAAATCATGTTTTGCTATCCTCTTGTGAGCATTATTCTGATAAGGAAATTGTAGTTTTTGATGATCACGAGTTGATCTCAAGAGGACAAGAAGATGATCTGTCTTCTTGTAGAGGAATAGTCATGGCTGAGCAAGAGGTTGACATAGATGTGCAGCTGTTTCCCGAGGAGCAACATGTTTCTTATCTTCTTTTTAAGGATCCAGTGGCAGTATTCATGGAGTTATACTTTTCAGAGGGCTTGAAAGTTTCATATTTCTTCAGCTCGCCCATGTTTTCAGGTGAGTATGATTTCCGAAAGGAGTTATTATTATGGTTGTTACTTTCCAGACATCATTTACTGATCAAGGATAAAGATGAGATTTCTTCAGTATTAAAATTACTTGGATGGTTAATATGGAAGTCAGCATTTACTTAACCAAGAGGTAGTATTGTTGGTTTGTGTAGGAGTAGACAGAAGAATAATCTCTTCATATGAGCACTTAGATTTTTTTTTTTTTAGATTTCGGTTGTATAAGTAGATAGGCTAGAGATAAGCTACAGGCAGGCTGCAGGTTTGCAGAGGAACAGTTGCACAGGCCACATGACTCCATAGCCTAACAGATAAGGTGACTGGAACTACTTGTTCTTGGAACCTCACTGGGAGGATTCCATCCCCGAGTAGGAGCCATATGTTATCTCCTAAAATAGCACTGTCATTTTGTCAAATTTAGGCTAAAAGGAAGAGGTCCAAAAATTTCTTTCTAAACTTTTTTAGGTGTGTTAGATGGTCTACCTTCTAAAAATAAACTTGGAACAAGCATTGGATTTGGTCTTCTCAAGCAAAAGCGAGAATCTCAGGTTTCGGTGGTTTAGGCGGGCCTAAAAAGCGCTCATTAACCATCGTAAGCAGATCTTTCGGTGGTTAACCGGCTAAATTCCGGGGGCTAGTTAACCACCGTAAGTGTAGAATTTCCATAAAAAACTGCCTTTGGGAAAAATCGTTTTTCTCAGCCTTGGAATGTCTGTTTCGCACATTCAAATGGTCGATTGACATCTACAGATCATAATATTTCCAATGGTGCAATTAGATCTAGATTTAGAGATTGGGAAGGCGGTCAAAATTTCCCTGGAAAATCAGTGTTTTATTACAGATTACCCAGGCTTCTGTTTATTGTGCTTATGTATTTTGCCTTAACAGTTCAAGTTGCTTTCCTCTTGGGGAATCAAGTGATCAGGATATACAGTTACTTATAATAGGAGTTAGCAACATGATTCTTGACAAACATTTCATCAAATGGAGAGTTCTTCACATGGAACAAATTCCTGTGAAGGTTTAACTGTTCAAGGCAGATTATATTTGAATGTCAAGCCTGTAGAAGAAGTTCCAAAAGTTTTGATTCCAGATTGTCCTCCGAATCTCCCTCTGTCAATTCTTCATCAAAGCTTGGCAAGGCACAGAAATTCATATATGATTTGGGATAACAGAATTGATTTTCCCACATGGGTCTTTATTATTTTCAGCCACGAAGACAAATAATCATGGTGATTTCATTTGATTTCTATTTCAAATTCGAATTGTAGATGGATTTATTAATAATCAATTTGATCTAGAAATCATTGTTTTTTTATCACGATCCCGTGATTTCCTCATGCCAACTCACACTCAAAAGATCATAATCCCATGATTTTTAAGGGTTGCCAAGTGAAATTCGAGTTTAATTGTTGATTATGGAGCCATTTGTCATCTAAATCGAAGAAAATCCAAGTTGTTGCGATTCTCAAGAAAATCTATTTGCCGCAGATCCGTTTTTGAAAGCTATAGGATTTCGGTGGTTAAGAGGCTTAAATTTGACCCTCTTAACTTCCAAAAGCCTGTAATGACCAAAATACTTGAAATTTCGCCCAGATCAGGAATTTTCGAATCAGAATGAGATGAAACCTCTTGGAATAGACAGGTGGTGAATTATCAAGTCAGATCCAATGATTACTTTGATGGATAAGGCAAATATGAGGTGTTTTAATCAAGTTTGGTACATTTTTCAAAGGCAAAAATATAGGGTTTTTGCTCAACTCAGCAAATTCGAATTCTATCTTTTGGAAGAGTCATCAAACAGCCTTGGGAGGCTAATCTGCACTGCATCAGGACTCTACTACCTATGAAGACCATCATATGTGGGATTGACCTCATTTTGAGGATCTTTCCTTATTTCTTGAAAATATAGTTTGACTTTTTGTTTTTAGTAAATCAGATCCATTCTTTCAGGATCTAGATAATGCATTGTAAAGCTATAAAGTTAAAGGTAGAATAGGAACTAGGGGGTTTGATTTTGAGTTCAGCTACACTGCTACTGTAATAGAGACCCTTTCTAATATACCTAGGCTTATGAGCTTCTTTCATTGGTGTTATCAGACCTTCTCTTCCTTCTATGTTTTCATGCTTATGAGTGAATGCAATTCTTTGTCTATGCTTATATAATCCATAAGTGACTATCATCTCACCATCTGATTGTTAGGCAAAGGATCATAGATGATTATACTAGTTTCTTAGACCCATCATACTTATTGTTTTATATAATGTGTGATCTGGTTTAAGTGATTAGTGTTTTTGTACTTGATATATTATTATTTCTGATTTCATCTCTTGAAGGCCTTGTGTTGTTTGATATCCCTAGACAGTCTTGAACACACAGTCTAGTTAGCTAGATATTCATCTTGATCCGAACCCTTACCCATAATTGAGTTAATTATTCAGAAAATAGTTACAAAAAGATTAAGTTACCAGGCATCTCCAATATACAGCCTAGGAGAGTTTCCTGGAGTGATAACACCACCCTCACAAATTCCTTTGGAGAAGTGGATGTTGGGTATACCATCAACAATTTCCTTCTTTCTAAGTTGTTTCATATATCTGAAATTTAAATTCCTGAACCTTTCTTTCCATATTCTACTGCTTTCATTAGCATGGGTAAGCAATAATGCAGAATTTGGTTCAATAAATTCAGAAAATGTGTAGAGTCTAGATTGATGATTTACCTCACCATTAGAAACCCCAAAATTTATTTGCATGTCATATATATCCATTTCATCAGGTGTGAATATGAATCTCTTTTCAGTCTCATGATTTTTCATCTGAGACACAGAGAGAAGATTGACAGAAATTTTGGGAATGTGTAACACATTATTGAAGCTTTCATTTGTGATTTCAATTCTTCCTTTGTCGGTGACCTCTACTGGAGATTTCCCCCCCATCAGAATAGGAGGACCTTTGCATGCATACAATGAGGAATAAACTTATTTTGTGGCTTCCATGTGGTGTGATGCACCTGCATCTACGATCCAAGCATTGAGAGAGGAGTTGATGGCAATCAAAGTATGGCTAAAATTTCGTTTCTTAAGATTCTAATCTTCTGGCTTATTATTCTTGACACCCTCGGGGATGTGATATCCAAGGTTTTTTTGTTGAATTATTTGGGCCATTTGATCTATCTATTTATGCATACATGTGGATTTTGGATGGAATCCTTTATGGAAGTAAGTGCATTTCTCCCCTTTTCTTCCCTTTCCACCTTTGGATCCGGAGGCATCAATGAAGGGTTTTGAGTATCCTTTCCTTCTTTGGAAATCCTTCATCACCCATGGACAGAGGTATCTTATCATATCATCAAATATATCACATGTGATGGAAGGATGATTGTAGTTTATTCTTACCATTTCATATTGTTTCACCACCTGAGGCACCTTTTGAATCAGGAACCCCAATAAAACCTAAGCATCCCTTAATTCATTCTTCAATCATTAAAAGAGATGAGCCTAAAAGTATAGAGAGGAAAAAAACTATTCTTATTACATCATGGACTCATCAAAGTGATAGTTTCAGGTGCTCTTAGGAGTTTGAGGAAAAAAATTCTATAGGCATATTTCGTAAACATGGATAGCCAAGAATTTGAAGAAGTGCATGTAGCAATGTGTGAGGAAGAGAAAAAAAAGGGAGAAGAGCCAAATAGAGCCACTAGGCCTAAAAATTCAAGACAAGAAAATAAAAAGAAAAAGTATAAGTTGATTGAAAAAGATAAGGAAGTGGTTGATGCCTTGACTGCTTTAGGAACCCCCATTGCCAACCCCTTGAAAATAACCAATGCAGAATGAGTATAGCCTAGAAGAAGGAGGTCCAAAAGAATCAAGATTCAAAAGAATGAAACCAAGGGGAAGGATCCTCAAGAGGATAAAATAATGAAAGAAGAAAGACGAGTGGAAGGAACCTATAAAACAAAAACTCCTATGGAAAAACTTCTTTATGAAACCTTGTTGGAACTAGATCAGGCCAAGGTTGATGCCATCAAGTGAAAAAGACTGGCATGAGATAATAAAGGAAAGATGAAAGAGGAGGTTTCTCAAGAGTTGGAGCAACAAATCCAATTTATGCAAGAAAAGTTCCAAATTATGACTATGCAGAAAGTAGAAAACAACAAGAAGTTGAAAGTAGAGAACCAAAAATTTCAACAACATTTGAGTAAGGAAAGAAGAGATCTGCATGAGAAGAGTGAACAAGTGGATACTATGTAAGAAACAATAAAAAAAATATCTAAAGTATCTGAAGAAATGTTGGAATGTAGGCCACCAACCAAAACATACACATTTTTCCTAAAAGAACAATGGCACAAAAATCAGATTACACACTTGGCTAAGTTTGTAAAATTCAAACCGGTTACCCCTTAAGATTTCATAGATGCATATGAGGGTTGTAATATGGAGCAAAGAGATAAACTATGTGAATTATACCTACATAACTTGATATTTCCACACCCCTACCATTGGAATCTTAATCCATATGTGGGGTTTTCCAATTTATGGCCTTTTCATCATGTCTAAGGCATGAGGAAATGAGGGAAGAAGAATTCAAAAAGTATAAGGGAGAATAAAAAAAAACACCCCTATGGATTGTATTAAAGGTTTCTAGGCTTAAATATGTCATAAAAAATCATCATAGCCTCTCTTTGGATAAGGATATAACTCCAAGATGGATGGAAAAACAAATGGAAGTAATATCCCATCTTGATGGCTCGCTAAGGTTATTGGTAGAGGAAGCAATAAAGGCCTTACACATGAGGTGGCACTCTTTGCCTCATTATTTTTAGATCATAGAACCTCATTCTACCAATACCTTGCAACTTTCCCTCCTAAGAACACCTTGGTACAAAGAGACTTTGAGGAAAATGAAGACTAGATGGATTGGGCTAAGGATGAGCCATCCACTTCTTCTCCTTATAACACCTAAGGTTAATCTCAATTTAGAAAAGGAAGAATAAGAATGGTCCAACATTGTGAGGGATAAAGGATATCATGATCATCAAGATATCACTATATAAGTGGCATGGGATATGAGACAAGAATTCACTAGGAAACAACAAGGTGGTGAACGACAATAGTTTGTTGAATAACAACAAGACATTAAGAAACAACAACCTGGTGAGCAGTAGAAAAATACTGAGAAACAACAAGGTACACAACAATAGTAGAAATAGTGAGATCAGAAAGACAATTTTTGATTGCACAAAGGGTATGGAAAACTTTAGTTGGGGGGTGATGATGAGCCTCATTATTGTCCATTCTAAAGGCTCATATTTAGCATATTTTTTCACCATAAAATGAATTAATTTATTCTTTTGACCATATTTAATAGTCATTAATGGGTAGTTTGTATGTTTCTTAATGAATGTATGATTGAGGTGGAATTTTGTGTATAATATACCTTTTTTGACTAATGTTTTAGTCAAAATAAATGTATTCCACCAACCAGGTCAAACTGCAGGAGTCAAGAGTGCCAACCTCCTAGAAACAGGGGATTCTGTCTCCTTGAATGAGCTTCCAACAAAATATCAAGGGAAGTTGTCTATACCTGCCTCCAAGAGTGCTCCTTGTGCATTTATGACTACTTCTGATCAACAAAAGTTCAAGTTTACAGATGTAAATGGCCTAGATCCATCATTTACTCATTTCTCTTCTTGATTTAGGAAGGGCGGTCAAACTCTCTAGCTATATATAGGCCTCTATTATAGGAGAGAGATATAAAGAATTTTGGAAAAGTATTGTGTGGAGATTTTGTGAAGAATTCTATTGAGAACTCAGATCTCTCCTACTCCTGATGTATTGCTAATATTTATGAAATAAATATGGTTCTTCTTTTAGTCTATTAAGGTTTCTTTTAGGCTCCTTGTGCTTCTTGGGTAGGGCCCATCCAAGAGGGCTAAGCATGAGAAAGAAAATGCCTTGAAGCAATGAAACCTAATCTTAGGGTTTCACCAAATCTCATGTTGAATGGTGAAAGTTAATTTTTAGATTTTAGAATCACCTTAAATCAACCCACAAAATGTTATATAACACCTTAAATCTCAATTTGATAGCACTAGAGATTAATAATTAAGCATAAACCATAGGAATAATTTGTCTAGGAAATGAAATAATTCATTCACATTACACTAGAAAATGAAAGGAATCTAAATAAATCATTTTCTTTGATCCTTTTACCATTAGGTTTCATTTTAAATAATAAATAATATCTATATATAGGGTTTTTTTGGTCGATTGGTGGATATAGGAATAGTTCCTTTTTTTTTATCTAATTAGGGCTTATGGGTTCAAAAAATATGCCCCTGTAAAAATTGGTCACTTATATATGATGTATTAGGATAATATATTATAAGCCTAAGGGTAGGATGATTTCTGACCTAATTCAGATAAGTGAAGAGGACCAAGGCCCTACAATAAGGGATTCCTCAAAAGAAAAAACATTTACCAACACGATCAACTATAACTTGAACAAAATACTTACAACCCTTGACAACGAACCAAGAGG
>JASDQU010194334.1:0-19814 GCA_032191745.1 Picea mariana | reverse complement strand
CTGCAAAATTCATCCTCTTCAAAGTTTGTTAAAAGGATGCATAGAAGGCCCCTGGAGCCATTGTAGCCTCAAAACCTTTTATCCAGCAAAAGCGAATTGCATAAATTGTTTCTTCACCAATGATGGTGCCTACACAATGCCTTGTCAAGCCCAGAGATAATAGGTTGGTGGGACAAATTCAACCCCTCCAACAACAGGTTCGTGACAGCCTTCCACAAACCAAGAAACACAACTTCTCCAACAAGGCACGCAACTAACCAATATTCATATTCAAAAAACACTTTCCTCTCTTCCCTTGACACTCAATGCAATGGAGAGCATTGCTTCCTAAGGGGTGAGGATTGATCCAAATGGATATCGGTGACCACCCACATGTTCCAACTTCGAACTAGCTCATCTGGACAGTTTTCAATTCAACACGTTTCTCTCTAATGGGGACATTTATTTGTAATTTTGGGTTTTATACTTACGGGGCTATCATGAATCCCTACACGGCATCAAGGTGGATATTGGTGGTCTCCCACCTATTCCAACTAGCTTATTTTGGAAGTTTTCATGTTAGTACATCTTTATGTACTTCTAGGGCCATTTTGGGGATCTAAACAATGTTTTCTTGACTTGCCAGAGTCAAAGTGTAGAAAGAGTTAGCGTTTGATGACATAATGTGTAGTTCTCTAAATAACCTTTCCAACAGGCTATCACATGCCTAAAACAGAGATCGTATGAAAAAGTTACGACCCTCGGAAGTTAATGTACTAACTTACCCCAACAGGGCCCACTTGACTTTTGGCGCTTCATCTCCTAGGGTTAGGTTTTTGGATGTCTAGGGTTTTGGAATTAATGTTTATCATAAAAAGGCCTTCAGAGCCTCATTGTAATCATATTCTTGTGAATGAGCGTAGCCTTCACGTATCTTCTCAGAGATAAAGTTGCCACCATTCTAGCGAGTCTTGCACTCTGTATTTTTACAGGCTCTGTACATTTCATTCATTAATAGAAATCATGTATTGTTGTATCTCTTTGTTTTTGGAAATTTTTATGAGTATTTCATTGTAATATCTTTTCTTTCATTTCATTCCGAAAATAATATGGATCAACTTGGATTTAGTTTCACTGGAAGGAAATCCAACATATTTTCCTCCTCCTCCACCTTACCAAGGATGAGTACCAGTGGCCAACGACTTAAATTCCTTGTCTTTAGCTTCTACTAGCGATTGGTGACTTGATACAATTGCACCTTAGGGAGGAGTCTCAAATGTCCCTATTTTCTTGGGATTGAACTAAGGGTGTCTGAGAGGGACATTCCTTCTATAACGTGATGGTGAACACCTTCCCTTGATGTCTGTAACCAATATGGTTGGTTGGATTCTCCCTTATAGAGGTCTGGATCAGGTGGGTCATCATTGGTGATCTTCATAATCAACGTAACTTATAGTTTTCTAGGATAATTCTTGCAGGATAGGATTTCTCTGTGATTTCATATTTCTTATAAAGGAACTTGACTCTGGTCAATGGGGACAGTTGAAAGGTTGAAATGATTCTTTATACACAGTCTAATCTTCAAATACCTCAGGGTTCACGTGACTATGCATGTCTTGGACAAAGTTGCGATCCTTTCTCAATGATAATTAATAATGTGAAATATATTGGGACATGAGGCCAACCGTCATATAGTACATCAGACAGGTCCCAACTATTGTTTCAAAGTGTTAACATATCCATCATCCATATGCAATATATTCCCTGTCATATGTGTGTGTCCTTGGCATGTTTTCTCGCATGGTGTTCGATTGTGTGAGGGGATATTGATGTCGGTGCTGACAAAAGTAGAAGAGCAAGTTCAACAACTATAGAAAGATGTACTGACATGAAAACTTCCAAAATAAGCCAATTGGAATAGGTGGGAGGCCACCAATATCCACCTGGATGTTGTGTAGGGCTTCAAGACAGCCTCGTAAGTGTAGAACCCACAATTAAAAAGAAATGTCCCCATTATAGAGAAATGTAATGAACTGAAAACTGTCTAGATGAGCTAGTTGGAAGTTGAAACATGTGGGTGACCATCGATATCCACTTGGATCAATCCTCCCCCCTTAGGAAGTAATGGTATCCATTGTGTGGAGTGCCCAAAGAAGAGGAGAAAGTTTTTTCTGAATCTGAATCTTGGTGAGTTGCGTGCCTTTTTGGGGAAGTTGCATTTTTTGGTCTGTGGAAGGATATCATGAACCTATTGTTGGTGGGGTTGAATCTGTTCCACCAACCTGTTGTCTCTAGGCTTGACAGGGCATTGTGTAATCACCATCATAGGTGAAGAAACAATTTCTACAATCTGCTTTTGCTGGATAGAAGGTGTTGAGGCTGCAGTGGTTGCATGGGCATCCTTTGAATAGATTGTGAAGAGGATGAATTTTGCAGTATGAGAGATTACCTTGTGGCACTATTTTGGTGGAACAATAGTCGGAACTACCTCTGGTATCCTATAGAGATGACCTCCTAGAGTAATAATGGCACTATGGGGTCGAGACTCATAAACAACATGATGTTTCCACATATATGGTTGGCCCAAAACAACATCACAAAAATCAAGAGGGGAAACATCACACACTACCTCATCCTTGAAGGGATGGATTCCATAGGACAAGAGACATTGTTGGATGACACGGAGATCTCGTCCCTGGTGAAGCCACCTGATGTTGTATGATTGCAAGTGTGGTGTTGTCGATAACCCCAATTGTTTGACAACCTCAAATGAGATGAGGTTCTTTTAGTTGTCATTATCAACAATGAAATGCAACAGGGTCCCCTTTACCCACATCTATGAATGGAAAAGGCGCTCCCCGTCTTCAGGATCTACTAGTTCTTCTGGTTGAATTCTTGCGATTGTGACAGTAGCAGTGGGGTATGTGTCAATGATCTGTCTGTTTTCAATATTTTCTGGATCAAATTCTGAATTAGGGTTTGATTCCTTGTCTTTGACCTTGACCACCAATGACTGTTTTGAGTGACATTCATCGGTGTTGTGCTAGGGGATTTTGTGGACATCGCACCACTTCCCAGTGTCATTCTTCGTCTTTCCCTTACCCTTCTTGTTTTGTGTCTTGGACTGGTTGTCTATAGGTTGTTGGTTAGGGTTTTCTTTACCATGCTTTGGTTGTTACGAATTTACAAACCCGAACTCACATTTGTTCTGGTGCCTAAATTTCTGCTCGATTTTGACATCATATCGATAGGAAGCTCCCAATGATGACATGTTTAGGAAATGCATTTCGTTTCGGATGTACCTATGCAGAACCCCACGGTATTTCAGAGCCAGATGTCTCTCGGATTCTTTGATACCCAGCTTGGTCTGCAAGGTATGGAAAGTATTTGTGAACTATGACATTTTTTGGCTCTTCTCTTGCCACAGTGTGGTTCATCTCATGTACTGGTCTTCATAGTTATCAACAAGGTAGTATTGTTCCTTGACTGCATCCACAAAAAAATCCCAATTGGGCTCAATCTCATATATTCCATATTCCTATGTGGAACTTTGCTCCCAGTAAGTTTCCCACCAATGTTTGACATGGGGGAGAGTCTTGAGGAGTGCAAAAGTGATATTTTCTCTGTCAGAAAAATTGTGAATAGAGAAATAACCTTCTAGCAGATTCAACCATTTTTCTAAGGCATCCACATGTATCTGACCTTCAAATACTAGATTATAAAAATTAAATTGTACCTTGAAGGGAGAGGCTCCTCCAAAGTGTTCTCTTGATGAAGATGTGTTTGTTGCTATCAACATACATTGAAGGACGTGGGAAAAATTCTCCATCATTTCGTCCCTCTGTCGCGTGAGAGCTTGCTCAAGCAATAAGTTAATAGAATTTTTTGTTCTACTGTTTTTATTTTCTGCCACCATATAGGTTTTCTTGGGCATACAAGAGCGATTTTCCTCAAGAGAGACAAGCTCGAGATCCAACTTTCTATACTCGGACCTCGTCAGGAACATGCACTGAAAAACGGTCAAGGGAAACCTGCTCTGCTACCATTGATCCAGATTATTTTCAAAACAAAATGAAAGCAGAGATATTACAATGAAATACTCATAAAATTTGCCAAAAACTGAGAGATACAACAATACATGATTTTTATTAATGAAATAAATGTACAAAGATCGTAAAAATATAGAGTGCAAGACTCACTAGAATGGTGACAGCTTTATCTCTGAGAAGAGATGTGACGACTACACTCATTCGCAAGAAGATGATTACAATTAGGCTCTGAAGGCGTTTTTATGATAAACATGAATGCAAAAAACATAGACATCCAAAAACCTAACCCTAGGAGATGAAGCGCCAAAATTCATGTGGGCCCCGTTGGGGTAAGTTAGTACATTAAATTCCCGAGGTCGTAACTTTTTCATATGATCTTCATTTTAGGCATGTGATAGCCCGTTGGAAAGGTCTTTTTGATAAATATGCATTATGCCATCAAATTCTGACTTTGTCTATAGATTGAATTTGGCAAACCAAGAAAACATTATTTAGAGCCCCAAAACGGCCTTGGAAGTACGGAAAGATGTACTGACATGAAAACTTCCAAAATAAGTCAGTTGAAATAGGTGGGTGGCCACTAATATCCATATGGATGTTGTGTAGGGCTTCAATACAACTCCATAAGTGTAGAACCCACAATTACAAAGAAATTTCCCCATTACATAGAAATGTGTCGAACTGAAAATTGTCCAGATGAGCCAGGTGGAAGTTGGAACATGTGGGTGGCCACCGATATCCACTTGAATCACAAGCTACCCCATGCCAGAGTACAAGTCTCTAGTAGGCTATGGAAATCACACTCTAGTTTAGGTTGCTTGGAAGGAACTCGACGTTTCCATTGGCTGCTCCGTAATCATTTGTTAATCATTGGATGTGGAAAACAAATGCGAACGAGTCAGTTTTCTGTGGGAAGAAAATCCAATTGTGAATGCCAACAAACGACAAGGACGTGAGAAAGTAGACATGTCCGGGAAATCAATAAGAAGATTATATATATTGTATGACACTCAGCGGGAGGCTTCGACACCACTCGGGGAATGTATATCGATAGTCCAAGCAACTTATGTTAAAATCCAACACCTGGATTATGTTGCGGAACTAGAGTAGAAGACATTGATGGTTACCAAACCCATAGCATCTGACATAGTGGCGACACATGAATTTGTCGCAGGAGCTCTATTATGCCTAGGAAATGGTCAGACAAAGTTGAGCAATATGATAGTTTTTGACAACAATCTTTGCATATTGTACCAAATTTGGGCACTTTTTTTGAGGGACCACGGAGCAAAGGGATGAAAAGTTGACTTGGGACGAGTCAAGGATTATGGTCAGGGCCTCTTCGGCCCTCCCTTTTGAAGAACCATTTTTGTGGAGGCATAAATTTTTTGTGGAACAATAGAGCAAAATAGTGAGGACTCCACATGGAGGAAAAGTAGGTACCAGAGTACCAGCAAGGAAAAAGAGTGATGCGCCAGCTAGAGAAAGAAATGGGAAAGCCTAGAAGCTTTGAGTGCATGCCAGAAAGATGTGGAATCAAGAAACAACCAAGGGAATAATATAAATTGGGGAAATAGTAACATGAAAGGGTTGGTTGTGGTTGGTTGGTCGTTGTTGTTGTTGGGACTTTCAGAATTTTCATGTGTTTCCACTGTACTATTTTGTTGATATTCAGATGTTGTACTAGTTTACAAGAGACTATTTCACTAGAATCTATCTGTCAAGCAAACTAATTATGGTTATGTTATGTAAGTTGTGATATGAACGATCTGCTCTATATTCAGCAGTATGAGATATTATAATAAAGAAAGGAGTATTCGAGCATACAAAATTTTGTTGTGTTATGGATGAATGATTGATCTACTTTCGTGTAACCTGTCCTATGATGTATATTTACTAATTGTGTTACTGTTTTAACAACTCATGTAATGCATGTGTTCATTTTAACGCTGCGCAACATGGGTTGTTCATTGTCTTTATCGATCTAAGGATCCTTATTCTATGATCTCTTTACACCTGACTATGGATCCATGCTACATTGTGCTAGATTTGATGATGTGTCCTCTGTAATTCACTTTATCACACAAAGTCTTGGCTACACTTTGGGTGAGACCTCCTTCCCTTGCAGAAGGTTGAATATATGCCAGTGCAACTAGACTACAATGGTACCTTTGTTTGTAACCTCCGAGAACCTCGGTCTCCAACTTTGCGCCAACAATGCCAAGGTACTCACCATATTTGTGGGGATGGTGGGTCATATATATGATCTTATTTAAATAAGGTATCAAGTAAGGAACAAACAATGTGGAGAAATGGAAAGCATTGGCTATTTCATTGAAACCCTAATTGTAAAAAGACATTTCTCATACACAAATTCTAGGTGACTTCAAATGATTTATAGATTAGGTTAATGAAACAAGAGGAATGCAAAATATTTTGTTGATACCATTGTTCAAACAAGTTAAATTAATGCAACATGCTTTTGAAATCATTTCTAGTATATCCCATGTCCATTTGACCAAGTACTTATATTACCACTATATGCCATAGCAAATGATGCAAGAAGCATCCCCACATGCTCTAAATACAACAAGTCAAATAATTTATTCCTTAATGTGCTTCTACCTATGCTCCTTGTAGATCTAGTGTCTGTTGGCAAATGATGCAAGAAGCATCTACCAACTTCTTTACCAACATCCCTCTCGGCTCCAAATACATTGAGCCAAAGAACTCATTCAAAGATCTCATTCACCAAATACTTCTTAGTCAAACTGCTTCTTTCTATGCTCCACTTCCTAGGGTACCCATGCCCAAATAGGTCTTACAACCATATACCCATTTACATGTGATCAAATCCAACTTCATAAAAATAATTATAATTGAATGTTCGAGCAACTTGTTTCATTGCCAACATCCCTCCATTCCAAATACAATTACATAGACCAAGTACTTATATTAGCACTATATTGCCTAGCAAATGATGCAAGAAGCATCCCTCCACACTCTAAATACAACGAGTCAAATAACTTATTCCTTAATGTGCTTCTACCTATGTTCCATGTAGATCCAGTGTATGCTAGCAAATGATGCAAGAAGATCTACCCAAATGATGCAAGAAGCATCTACCGGCTTCTTTACCAACATCCCTCTCACCTCCAAATACATTGAGCCAAAAAACTCATTCAAATATCTCATTCACCAAATACTTCTTAGTCAAAGTGCTTCTTCCTATGCTCCACTTCCATGTGCCATTCATAGTGGTTCATAAACCCATGAACCATCACTTCAATTTGTGTGCATATCTCTCTTCCACATGCTCCACTTCCATAAGCCATTCACCATGGTTCATAAACCCATGAACCACCACTTCAATTTGTGTGCATATCTCTCTTCCACAGGTCATTCACTTTACCAAGAATTTTAAAAGGATCATGGATCTCAACATTATACCACTCTCATTGGAAAGTGTAAATCACTAATGGTTAATCCAACAATGACAAAATCAACAACTTTATAACAAAATCAAGATTAAGCAAACATCACCCAACATATTGCAATTATAAATGATTAATCCAACAATAACCAAATCAACTACTCTATAACAAAATCAAGATTAACTAAACATCACTCAACACATTGCAATTATAAAGTTAACTTACAATTATAAAGTTAACTTTAAAGTTAACTTGACAATATAACATTGAGTTATATTTTTTCTCACCTTAGGTTAGAAAAGTGAAAAAAAAACATCTCTTATAAGAAAAAAGGAGAGAGCTCAAAGATAATGTAGACATTTGTTTAAACTTATTAATGCAACTTTAACTAGTTACAAAACTTGTCTTATTGGCCTAAGTGTGCCACTACTTCTAAATTATTAATATAATTTTACATTGTAACATTAATATTATATATTTTAGTGTAAGTGTTTTGAAACTCGAAAGAGCATTGTTACTTTTTTCTCATACATTGAAGTTATAATGATAAATTATAATACATTTCAATTTTAATACAATGTTATATTTATTTATTTTTTCTAACTTAAGGTGAGAAAGTGAAGAAAAAAAAAACATCTCTTAAAAGCAAAAAGGAGAGAGCTCAAAGATAATGTAGACATTTGTTTAGACCTATTAACGCAACTTGAACTAGTTACAAAACTTGTCTTATTGACCTAAGTGTGCCACTACTTCCAAATTATTAATATAATTTTACATTGTAACATTAATAGTTTATATTTGAAAGTGTAAGTGTTTTGAAGCTCGAAAGAGCATTGTTACGTTTTCACATACATTTGAAGTTATATTAATAAATTATAATACATTTTAATTTTAATTAATGGTGTTTTTAAGGTGAAAATTTAGATTAAGTAAGAATGAATATTAATATTTGTAAAATGTAAATATAATTATAAAAATGTAATTTATTTATTTTAAAATATGAATTTCTATTTTAAAAATGTGATTTTCTATTCAAAAAGTATGATTATCTAATTGGATTTTAATATTCTATATTTAAATTGTTAAATATGTATTATGAATTTTAATTTTAATATCAAATTTTTATTTATATGATGAATTTTAATTTTAATTCTTAAGAGGTCACAGGTTCAAATCCAGAGGGGGGTAGGGTATGTATACCTTCGTAGACTTTACCAGTCAAATCGCTGGGTGGAGGGGGGTCCCTTGTCCCACAAACAAGGGGGTCTCATACACCAATTTAGTGTGCTGGCTTGGCCGTGACCTTAAAAATAGATTATTATTATTATTATATATTTATATTTTATACATTGCTTAATATACTAGCAACAATCATTTTTATGTAAAAAGTGATTGATATAAGCTGAGCCGCCTCATTAATTGAAAAAGGTGGAAAATGGGGTCGATCAACGTATATCAACCACTTTTTACATAAAAGTGGTTGTTGCTAGTTGACCACTAGCATGGATGAAATAACCATTAATAAATTAATACATTTTAAATGTAACAAATAAATAATAAATAATAATTAATTATCTTTAAATTTTTTAACTAATTATTAATAATTTATTAAACTATAATAATTAATTACTTAATTGTTAATAATTAATTAATTATAATTAATTAATTAAAAAAATGTAATTAATAATATATTATTTTTAATTATTAAGTGATATTAATAATAAATAAAATATTAATTAATAATTGATAATAAAGTATAAATTAACTAATGAAAAATTAAACACTACATAACAAAATAATAATAATAAAGTAAACATGTGATAATAAGAAAGTAAAACTAAACTAAAGACATCTAAAAAAACAAAGTAATAATGTGACATATTAATTAATTAATAAAATAATTTTTTAATATATTAGTAAAGTATAAATAGATTGTTAAATATATTAATCAAACACTAATACTTTAATAATATATTCATCATTGATATAATATTAATATTACATAAATGTACTAAAGTAATAAAATATTAATTAATAAGTTTATAAATAATCAATTAATTAATATAATAATAGAAAAATATATTTTTATGTTAATATTATGTATAAAAATGATGAATACATTTTATAAAGTAACTAATACATTAATTAATGTATAATATAATATATAAATGTAACATATTAATTAATAAATATTTTATTAATATATTGTATCAATTAATTAATTTGTACATTAATCATTAAAGAATTAGTTAAATAATAAATACATTTATAAATTATGAAAAAAATTAATAAAGTATTAAAATATTATTAATTAAATAGATTAATAAACATCTATACATTAAAAATAATATTAATAAATACATTAAGAAAGCATCCAAGTTTCAAAAACTAAAATTTAAAATTTAAAATACAACCACTTTATAAAAGTGGTTGATATAGACAAATGAACACCATTTTTCACTTTTATAAAGTGATTGTTACTAGTTCAAGGAACAATATGTCTTGAGATGACCATTAATGTGTTAATTAATTATTACTTTACACTAATATATAAATATCATGTATTAATGTAATACATTAATATCTTATATTAATGTATTAATGTATATAAATTAATGGTTTATTAATGTATAAATTAAAGTACTAATTTTTTTTAAAGTAAAAAGACGGAACCTGTTATATTAACATAAGCAGAATACAGTAACCATTTGTGATGCCAGCTATCCCGCCTAAACAGGAAACCAGGACAACTGGGCATCCATTGTCATGTGTTACCCAGCTGGCAAAATTCCAAAAATTAACAGTGTGTCGTCCTGCCCGAAGGAAACCAGGACTATCAGACATGAAGTTTAAACTGTATATCATGAACTAGTCTTAAGAAAACTAAGAGCTAACTAGCCCGAAGCCTAAATTATAACAGAGAGAGAAAATTCTAATCACGAGCATCATTTAACCTGTGAGCCTGCGCGATTGTTCACGTCCTCGTCCTGTCGCCACCCTGCTGGAAACGTATAAGTCTGCGCACACGTGGGGCATTGCTTCTTTGGAAGAGTTCTGGAGTGAGCCGCGAAGAGCAGGTCGAGTCTTTGGTCAATTCGTGCGAGGCGAAAGACTTGATCATCCAACAGACTCCTCAGCTCAAAAATGAGAGTGAGGTACCTCGAGTCAGCGAAGAGTGGTTGCTCTTGCCTGTGGCGTTCGATTGACACCGGGGGAACGGTCTCTACTGCTTCATATTGCATGTGCGCCTGTTGGTTGCGTGCTTGTAGCGATGCCTCCATGGGTTGTTTAGAAGGAACCTCCTCTTCTATATAGCAGGTGGTATAGGGCTCCTCTAGGCTGGTGGTGCTGGGGCTGGGTCGAATGCTCACAGGCGGAGGCTTGTTGTCTAAACCAAGCTCCGAAGGTGGGTTCCAGTTATCCGGCACCATGAACAGAGTGTGCTCGGGGACGCTCTCCAAGCCAACCTTCGGGATAATCTCTTCCACGACCGCCATTGGAGGCGTTCGTGGTGTCTTGTGCCTTCGGTGGGCTGCCATTGCAATTGCCTTCTCGAATTTCTTTTTCCTCTAGCATCTTGATTTGGCCGTGTACCAAGAAGCTCCCCTATGCGGCTTCCCTCTCGCTCTGGGCATGGTGGGGGTCCGGTATATTATCAGGGCTCTTTCCAAATGGGTCTCTTTGCTCCAGAACTTTGACGGGGCCATAGAGTGTTGTTGTCGTTCCAGTGGGGTGGAGAAAATTCTGCTGCAATGTTGTTGTCCCAGTGGAGCGGAGGCTACAAAGAACAACTTGCGCTTTGCCCTGTCGACTTGGGTGATAAGGAGAAGGGTTAGCATAACCGCCATGGCCATTAAAACCTGCTGGTGAGTGCGCTAATGGCTGGTACCCTTCCCTTGCATGAAGGGGCTCATCGCTTGAATGCAACTACTCTGATCCATGGAGAGTTAAAGTCTGAGGGGATAGGGGCTGGTAGATGCATTAATATCGCATCCCAGCCTGATCCCGCATGGCTCAATTGCGCAACGTGTCACCCCATCCGGGGGAATTAAAGTATTAATTTACATTTGTGTAATGTAACATATTAATTGACCGATACATTGATAATGAATTTATTGATAATGTATTAATTAATGGATACATTAATAAATAAATACATTGACACATTATTAAATATATTAATTAATTAATACATTATTAATTTATATAGTGCAAAAGTATAACACACTAATAAAGACAACATTAATAATACATCAATAAAGTAGTAATACATTAGTTTAATGTATTTAATAAAGAATTACTAAAATATTAATACATTAACAATATAATATTACATTACTATAATTTATAAATTAAAGTATTAATACATCAATGCATAATGTAATTAATACATTGTTAAAGTAATAATACATGCATAAATACATTATTAAAGTAGTAATACTTTAATAAAAACATTAAAAAAGTAATAATACATTATTAAACTATCTATATTTTTTATTGAAAATGATGGTGGTTTACAATGACTAAACATAATTATAGTTTCTTATGGTCATAACTATAAATAATATGAATACATTAAAGTATACTAAAATGTATTAATTTAATTAATTAAAAAGGTAATACATTTTTAATAAATACATTACTAAAATATTAATACATTAAAACTTTAATAATACGACGTATTAGTACATAAATTAAATAATAAAGTATTAACACATTATTAGTATAAATTAAAATATAAATTTTTATTAATGTATAATATAATGTATTATTTAGTGTAATAATTAATTCCTATACATTAATGTCTATGTCTAATGTAACATATAACTTATTATTTATTTGATACATTGATAAATTATTATAAATTAAAGTATAAATTTGTATTAATGCATAATATAATGTATTATTTTGTGGAAACATTAATAATGTAATGCAATAATTATTTTTTATACATTAATGTCTAATGTCTAATGTAATATATATCTTATTATTTATTTGATACATTAATAACTTATTATAAATTAAAGTATAAATTTTTATTAATGTATAATATAATGTATTATTTAGTTGACACATTAATAATGTAATGTAATAATTAATTTTTATACATTAATGTTTAATGTAACATATAACTTATTATTTATTTGATACATTAATATCGGACGACGCGATATTTGCATCATATTGCGATGACATGATATTTTCGTCACATTATGATGGAATGATATTTGAGTCACAATGTAACAAGGAGGCCATGATCATCATAATGTGAAGACAAGGTTATGCTTGTCACATGGCCACGATAAGGCTATGGTCCTCACATTGCATAGGATATTTGCATCAGATAGTGAAAACATGATATTTGCATTACATTGCGACGACACGAAATGTTCGTCACATTGTGACGATGAGGCTATGTTCGCCACATTACAACAATAAGGCTATGTTCGTCACATTGCGACGTCGAGGCTATGACAAGGATATGTACATCACATAGAGGCGAGAAGGCTATGTTCGTGAAATTGTGTTTACAAGGCTATGTTCGTCACATTGCAACAACAAGGCTATAATTGTGACATTGCAATGACAAGGGTATGTTTAGAACATAGCAACGACAAGGCTATGTTCGACACATAGCGACAATAAGGCTATGTTCATCACATTGTGAGGATAGAATATTTGCATCGCATTGTGAGGACATGATGTTTTTATCACATTGGGACAACAACACTATGTTCATCACATTGCAAGATATCTTCGTCATAGTGTGACGATAAGACTATGTTATTCATTGTGCGATGATAGGGCTATGTTCTTCACAGTGTGATAATAAGGCTTTATTTGCCACGGTGCAATGATAAGGCAATGTTCATCACATTGCGACGGCGAGGCTATGTTCGTCACATTGAAAAGACAAAGCTATGTTCAACACATTGTGACAACAAGGCTATGTTCATCACATTCTGATGAAAGGATATTTGTATCACATTACGAGGATAGGATATTTGTGTCACATTGCGATGACAAGTCTATGTTCATGGCATTGCAATGACAAGTTTATATTCGTCCTAGTGTGATGATATGGCATGTTGATCACATTGTGTTGGTGGGGATATGTTCGTCACATTGGGATGGCAAGGCTATGTTTGACACAATGGGACGTTACTATGTTTTTTAGATTGTGATTCTACTATGTTCATCACATTGCAACATTACTATGTTAGTAATTGGACGATGCATTAATAACACATTATTAAATTATTAATACATTAATTGGCAATGGCCATGGTTCACTATGGTTGACCATTACCAATGTTAAATTTTGTTGAACATGACCATTGTTAACTTCCCTAGAACTTCAGTATGCATGACCTTCACTATGGTTGACCTAGGTTGAGCATGGTTCACAATGGTTAACCATGTTTGACAATTGTTTTCTATAGAAGATCATGGCTAGCCATGACCATCACTACGGATGACATTAATACATTAATGTATATTGTAAAGTATGAGTTCATTAAAAAATTAATAAAATGTACATTATTAAAGTATTAATACATAAATAATGCATCATTACAATAATGTAATGTCTAAATTAAAGTATTGATTGTCATTAATGTATCATGTAACTTATTAATTAATCGACTTTAATAATGTATTGTATTAATTTATTAATACATTGCTAAAGTATTAATACACTAATACACTGATACATTTTAATAATACATTAATAAAGTAGTAATACATTGACTTTATTGACCTTAGTAATACATTATTAGGACCTTAATGACCATACTAATACATTAATAAAGTATTAATACATAGCCTTATTAAATAGCTTAGGTCAAACATAGCCTTAGTAAATAGCCTAGTTTGAACATAGCCTTAATGCATTAATTGGGATGATGTTATGTTCATCGCACTCTGACAAGAAGGCTATGGTCGTCGCATTACGACGATATGATATTTGTGTGACATTGTGATGACAAGATATTTTCATCATATTGCAGTGACATGATATTTGCATCACATTTATGACATGATATTTGCATGAGATTGTGACAAGGATGCCATGTTCATGACAATGTGATTACAAGGTTATAGTCATCGCATTACTATCACATGATATTTGTGTGACATTGTGATGACATGATATTTGTATCGCATTGTGATGAGGAGGCCATGTTCGTCAGAATGTGACAAGAAGGCTATGTTTGTCACATTGCGAAGACATTACTATGGTCATTGCATTGTGATGCCATGATATTTGTGTCACATTGTGATGAAAGGATATTTGCATCAAATTGCGACAACATGATATTTGCGTCACATTGCAACATTATATGTTCGTCGCATTGCAACACATTATGTTTTGCAACATTTACGTCACATTGCAACGTGTTGGTCACATTGCAACACATTAAATGTTCATGCAACATTATATGTTCATCATATTGTGTTACATTATAACATTATATGTTCATCATATTGCGTCACATTGCAACATTATATTTTCATCATATTGCGTCACATTGCAACATTACTATGTTCGCCATGTTGCAACATTACAATGTTCATGACAATGTGACATTACATTGTTTGTCAGAATGTGACATTACTATGTTCGTCACATTGCGACAAAAAGGATGGCTCTTCAGATTCCAACAACAGGGCAATGTTCATCACATAGCGACATTGCATTGATTGTGAGATTGCGACATTACTATGTTCATCACATCGATGTTAATATGTTCATCACATCTCAACATTACTATGTTTGTCACATTTTAATATTACTATGTTCGTCAGGTTGCAATGTTGGGATAAGTTTTTAGTATGGTCAACATTTCAATATTACTATGTTCGTCAAGAGAAATATATTTTTTGTTTGAAGTTGGTCTTGTAGTTTACATTGAAGAGTGTGTCACATAGCCACATTTAGAGAGCAATAATTTTATGAGGTTGACATTGATATTTCTGACACACAAGAAGATGACATTGAATCAAGGAGTAAAAATGCGAGAGATTAAGTTTTGCTTTCATAAATTAAGAAGTAAACATTAAAATTAATCCATATTGTGACATTTTCAATGTAATAAGATGAATAACTTGAATGGATTGAGCCATATTGACAATTATTGGGTTGTCTTTCCATTTAAGAATAAACTATTCATCAAAATTTAATATCGTTTAAGAATAAAATATTTGTCAAACCAATATAGCATTAATTGTATTCAAACATTATAATTCATGGTGGTTATTGCTTCTATGAAGATTTAAATGCAATGATGTTTATTGATTGTATAATAAAGATTTAAATTCACTATTTCTTCAAGAATTATATTTATTGTTTAGTCAATATTAACATTATATTCGTGAAATATTATTAAAATTAATGTCACATTGTTAAAATAACATTATTAATGAAAGATCTTCAACGTAATACTATTAACATTAATATTAACATTAATGTAACATTATTAAAAATATATTTATATAAAGTTATCATTATTAAGATTACTAATGTAACATTATTGTAATATTAATGTGTCATTAATGTAACATTATTAATTAAGTAGGTACTTGCATAAAATTAATATCATTAATTATAAAACTAATGTTATATAGTTATTGGAAACATAATTATTTATATTTAAAAATTAAAAAAGTTTACAAAGAAAATGTTTAATTATTTTATTTTAGATTGTATAAAATTAATAAATCTATCCAATTAAATTTACAAAACTTTAAAACTTTATTAAATTTATTAAACATAAATTTTTAAAGTTTAAAATGTTAATTATTGAACTTTATTTATTTATTGTAGAACTTTAATAAATTATACTTTATAAATTTATTAAACTTTACTAATTATTTCCAACCTACTATTAATATTGTATTCTATATTTATTTATTATTTTGGATAAATAGTAAAACCTAGGATTACTATAATATTCTATATTTATTTTTTACTTTGAATAAATAGTAAAACTTAGTATTACTATGTTATTCTATATTGATTTATTTATTCATTGTTATTAACTTGTTATTACTATATTATTCTCTATTTATTTATTACTTTATTGGTAAATTTATATATTTATTCATTACTATTAATGAGTTTTACATTAATAGTATATTATCACAATATAAAATTAATACATTAATAATATAACATTATTTGTTTACATTAATATTACATTAGTTTTAAACATTAATAATATATTACATTTAAACATTAACAATATTATTTTACTTTTAAGATTATTAATAATATTATTTTGAAGATTAAGATTATTAATATATGATGATTAAATATTAATGTTAATAAATGATTAAAGTTAGTATTTAAGAATATTACTTACATTTAAGATTATTAATAATATTATTTTGAAGATTAAGATTATTAATATATGATGATTAAATATTAATGTTAATAAATGGTCTAGGTTAGTATTTAGGGTTAGGGTTAGGTTTTAGTTTAGGATTCAAATTTATGAGAGAAGAAGTGTAACTAATAATGTAAAAATAAACCATACAAACAATGCATAAAGTAGTTGATATTATTGATAATAATTCAAAAAGAATAATTCAACTATAAATGCATTTTATTTAATTATTATGCTGCAATTCTTAGTCCTTACTTTCCTACTCTAACTTATTTCACTTATTTCTTTCAGCTTTCCAGTATAGTTATTAATAATAATATACAGATACAAAAAAAGGAATATAAGGCACACACATAAATTACATAATAAAAATAGATTGAAAAAAATATAAATAAAACATAATCGCAGGCATGAATTCAAGTAAATGCCCACATAAAACAAATGCGCACATATAAATTACATATCATTTGAACAAATGCGCACATATAAATTACATATCATTTGAGTTAATCGCAAGCATGAGTTCATGTAAAACAATTGCGTTCATCGCAGCGGGCATGAGTTCATGTAAAACAAATGCGTTCATGGCATGAGTTCATGTAAAACAAATGTGCACACATAAATTACATATCATTTGAGTTTTATAAAAAATATAAAATAAATTAATTGAATTTTCAGGCTTTGTTGATAGTTCAAGGTCATTCAAAAACTGCTTCAAATCACAACAGCCCAGACTGACCACTTGCTCACCTGTTTTACATGAACCATGATTGATTGACGATGGGCCTCTACAGTCAGAATATTGTTATCTTCGACTTTAAAGGTGTTTTTAAATTATTAAAATATAGAAAAAATTAATAGAATTGATAAGCTTATTGGTTGGTTGTTATGAAAGTACACGAAAAAGAATATAAATAATCGCAGGCATATCCTGTATCCTATATCCTGTAAATTTCTTGAGTATATCATCATACAAAATTTGGGAATATAAATAAAACATAATCACCATTAATCTCAGGCATGAGTTCATGTATCCTGTATCCTATTTACTGTAAATTATGGTCAAATTATGGAGTGTACACTGCACATTATAGAGTGACATGAGACATTGATTACTGAGATACAACTTTAATGGCCGATTGCACCAGAGATGAGACAAACTCCCAACACCGTGTTGAAGAAGTGATAAATGTATCCAAAGGTCTCTTTATGTTTCGGATTCATCGATGCAGCAATCTGATTCAATAATCCAGGGGTTCTGATTTATACACCTAATTCTATATGGAGCAGGTTCAATTATCCAGCCAGGTTATGCAATGAATTTCAAACGTAGGTTAAATGAAACGGATAAGCTTGGGAGTAGAGATAAATGGCCAGCCACACAAATAATCAAATGACCAAGCCACGTAAACGATTAAATGAGAGGCATAGAAGGGATAAATGACAAACAGAGGGAAGAGGTAATGCGGCCAGGTCACTCGTCAATATCGGAGGTGGTAAAATGTAAGGACAAGCCACGAGAGGGAAGATGTAATGAAAAATCCGTTACAAAAGGAGGCAGGGAGGTCACACCTGTCAATTTAGTATTTTTTTAAGTATAATTAAATTTTAATCAGTGAATGTGGCAATTTGGTGGCAAGCAAGTAATTTTTTAATCTTATTTAGTAAATGTGAAAAAGTAATCACATAAACGTACATTTTTATAAATGAGCGGAAGTTAATTTATCAAAATTTTATCCATTGATTGATTAAAAAGGACGATGAAGAATATGCCAACATCTTCAATTGCTAACCCCAAGATTGAAATTTATAATTAAAAGGTTGATTAATCCACTGATTCCAATAGGGGGAGACATAATTAAAAAATAAAGATAAACAAAATAAAAATAAGTGTTATTATTGTATTGAACCACCAACACCATTAAAAATAAATATTATTATTGCATTGAACCACCAACACCATTTATGAGAACACATAAGATTCATATGCTTTCTATCAGCCTTGTCAAGTTATCTCCTAAACTTTATTAATTTTAACATAATAAATAAAAAAAAAGTATCAATGCATAATCTTTGAATTCTTACATGACACCATTTAAAAGAAAGACACTACTATGAAATTTATTTATTTAAATAAAGTATTATTCATTGACATCAATCAATCTTTGAATTCTTACATGACACCATTTAAAAGACGCTACTATGGAATTTATTTGTTTAAATAAAGTAGCATTCATTCCTTTAGCCATTCTATTAATTGTGTATTTGTTGTGACTTAATTATTTTCCATCATTTTTACTTATTTCTACTTTAGCTTATCTTTGATAACCATGTTTATATGATTATCTTCATATTAATGGGAATCATTCCTTTTCTTTTAATAACAATTTTTTTTTTTATAAGAATATATGTGAAAATCTTTATTTGTCATCTTGGTTATCCATTTTTATTGTTCTTCTGAAGATAGTCTTTGTTCCAAGAAGTATTTAAGACTATCATGATCTGTTTTGACCTTGAAGTGCCTACCTATTAGGTAAGGACGCATTTTCTTCAATGCATATAGTATTGCCATCATTTCTTTCTCATAAATGGGTTTGTGTAAGTCCTTTCCCTTGAGTGGTCGACTTTCAAAATCCAAGGGCCTTCCTTCTTGCATTAGGACAACACTAATTCCATTTCTCGAGGCATCACATTCCACAATAAAGGTTTTTTTGAAGTCTGGAGTGGTCAAGACAGGAGCTTTGCACATCACCTCTTTAAGTTGTTCAAAAGCTTTAGTTGCCTTTGGAGTCCATGAAAATGCATCCTTCTTAGTTAGTGTCGTTAAAGGTGCTATTATTCTTCCATAGTGCTGAACAAACTTGCGATAGTAACCTGTCAAACCCAAAATTCCTCTAAGATTCTTCAATGTTTTGGGAATTAGCCAGTCCATCATGGCCTTAATATTGTTAGGGTCTACCTTG
>JASDQU010194333.1:12943-27832 GCA_032191745.1 Picea mariana | reverse complement strand
GGCGTACTGATGCGCTGTCTTGAAAAAGACGAAGCAGAAAAAGTCTTGCTAGAGTTGCATGCAGGAGAAGCTGGTGTTCACTTCGGTGGTGACACCACTACTCATAAGGTTTTAAGATCCAGTTACAACTAGCCCATGCTTTTTATGGATGCCCATGCCTTGTGTCGTAAATGTATCATCTGTCAGAAAGCATCAGGGCGGTTGCAAAAACCAGCCTTTCCCTTGCAACCCGTTTCAGTAGATTCTCCTTTCCAACAATGGGGCCTTGATATCATAAGTCTTGTTAACCCTCCATCCTCAAAACAACACAAGTATATTGTGACAGCCACAGATTACTTTACTCGATGGTCTGAAGCTGCTATGCTAAGAACTATCAACACCAGTCAGGTAATCGCTTTTCTAAACTCGAATATTATCACTCGTTTCGGTATCCCTGATTGTCTAGTATTTGATAATGCTTCATACTTTTCTTCTCTTGAGATGAGCGAGTTTGATTTGGAGAAAGGAATAAAGCTGAAGTATTCTGCTAGTTACTACCCCTAGGGCAATGGATTAGCAGAATCAACAAACAAGAACTTGATTAAAATTATCAAGAGAACCGTGGCTGAAAATAACAAGAACTGGCACAATGCACTACTGAACACATTGTGGGCTGATAGGGTAACACCCAAAGCCGCTATAGGTAACTCCCCCTTTTTTCTTGTTTATGGCAGAGAAGCAATTCTGCCACCTCACATTCTTCTTCCTTCGCTTCAGTTGTCGCAAAAAGTCCAAGAAGAAGATTGTCCCCCTTTAGAAAACTGAATTAATGATTTGATGAAGTTGGAAGAAGTAAGAGCCCAAGCTCAGTGTAAGTTATATCAACATCAACAATTGATTAAAAGCTGGTTCGATTCTAATTCTGCTTCTGATAGAAATTTTCAAGTAGGTGATCTCGTCTTAAAATGGGACAAACCACATGAAGGAAAGGGTGAGCACACAAAATTTCAAAACTTATGGCTCGGGCCATTTCTAATTGCTGAAAAGTTGGGTCCTAGTTCCTTTCGATTGAAGAATCTTGAAGGGCAGCTTGACAGCTATCCGGTGAATGGCCAAGCCCTGAAGAGATACTTTGCTTGATAACTACCCTTGTATATTATGTAAATATTTCATTTTTTGTTTGCATTTTCATTTGCTTTCTATTTCGATTTTGATTTGAATTTATCATTTTATGTTTTTGGACATACACATACCTATACGCTGAGCCATTCAGACAAAGATGATAGAAAAATTTCTTCGCTAAAATAACTTCTGAAGATTTGTACAAACATCAATGATATATCTCTGAAACTGATATCTATGTTGGAAAATTTTGTTGTTTGAAAGAAGTTTACTGATTTCAATCTCTGAGCAAAGCTGGTCATGATCATCTATTATCTTTTTACGCTGTCCCTTTTTCGTAAAACAATGACTCAAAATATGTCTCCTTGTCATAGGAAGTTGTTTTTTAAATAAAACATCTCGGGAGATAAATAAAGGACAATGTTAAAAAATTCTTATGAGGTCTAAAATATGCTAAAATATCAATATTTTCAGCGTCACCCTGCTCAGCCATATATCTTCAAAAGAAAAACAAAATAAAATTATTAATAAGAGCTATGGGAAGTGCTTGTAAACCTGTCGGGATGATGAACAGGTCTGCTGGCAGCGGGTAAATGCATGCATGGCGCCAAGACAACTTCGTCGGGGTACTGAACAGGCCTGCTGGCAGTGAAGCAATGTCAGGTACATGAAAATCTGCAAAAAAATATAAGAAACCTCTTTAATGTCCTTTATTCTGATCCAGAACTTCTTGACAGGATACAGATGTCAGAGTGGGTTAATTGGCAACCCTGTCGAGGCTATGGACGCCTGCTAGCAGCAATGGCCATGCCAACAATATTGAACATTTTATCTTTAATATTGTGATTCGCTGGTCTTAAGACTGTTATTAGTTTTCATCTTTTAAAAGATTGCTGAAAAANTAATGATGATGTTTGTATAATTTTCTGGTTGTTATTTTTAAGTTGAAATTTTCTTGGCTATCCTAATCTGAATTTGTTACTTTTGCAGAGATAACTTCTTCTTCCAGTGTGTCGCCATTGTTGGCATCCAATTCACCTTTTTCTATGATCCTATAAGCTGCCTACATCTGTGTCTTGCAAACATCAAGTTTTTCGTCGCATTTTTCAAATAGACGACACTTTCATTTTTTGCAACATTTGCACATTTTTCTTCGTTAAGTTTTCACGACTGTAAGCGTGAAAACTTCTCCTTTCGAGGTCACATTTCGATCACTATCTGAACTGTCATGATCTTTTCATCGATATTTCCTACTGCACTTACCTTTTGTTTATCGTTATGTGGCTGAAAGGACTTTCGAACTATGCTCATTGGACATTTTTATATCGATTGCATAAATTGATTTTATTGAGTTTGTAAGGCATTGAGCATTTGGATTTACACTTTTTATGACTTGCCTGATCTTTGATTCTGCATAGGGGTTATGATTAAATTTATTATATATATATATGATATAATCCTTATGTTAATCTTTTCATGACTTATTGGATTGTCAACTATATGAATATCTTTTGGCTCCTTGATTGAACTTTTGATTATATGAATTAATACATTGGCGCATAATTATTTTGGTGTTGATTTATACGTCGAATGTTTTGAACACTATGGCATAGTGTTGGCACGTATTGGTATGCACATTGCATTTGATTGGTTGTACACATAAGTTAATGGTTGAACTATTATTATGGAGTGAACAACTATGAAATGTGGTAGTTGTACTTGGATAATGAATATTATGCATGGTAGACTACACCACCTTCGCATGCGCACATTTATGCTTACCCCTTTTGGCTCAATTCATTGTTGTTGGTTCGGGTAGCTCTGTTACTATGTGTTGATGAATTCGAACCCTTCCCTTACCATGCATTCAGGTCCATGGCACCAGTCGTGCAATTTGAAACCAATGGAAACCAGGCCCTGTTGATGTTTGACAATGCCTGCCAAGACTTGGCAGACAGTGGATGGCTTACCTTCGCGGAACGTTTCGAAGGTTTTAACCTTTGCATGGCTCAACAATTTTCCATGACCTTCGATGGCTGTCAAGCCAAGGTAGGTGATGTACAGTTAGAGATTGATGAACAGTTCATCAGCTCGGCCACGGGGTTATCTACCTCTGGACAACGTTGGTTTAAGAATTGCAAGGTCGAGGAAGTTCCATGGACATTGTTGTTTCAATCGTGCAAAATCACCTCCTTTGACAAAGGTATGCCCGTAACTATGCTCAAACAACATTGGCATGATTTATTGATGATAATCAAACAGTTCGTGACCTGCGAAGGTCGATACGGACTAGTGTTCCTCCACCACCTGCATTTTCTTATGGTTTTTATGGGATACTCTCTCAATATGCCCTATTATTTCATCGTATCCTATTTAAAATGTTGAAGAAGTACAAAAGAAACTAGGCTGATAGTAGCCTTTTTCATTATGGGCTTGTTAAGCTTATCGTTATTTGTCATTTGAGTCTGCACGGGGATAGTTGGAGCAATTTCGTTGCTCGGAATGGTTTCGAGGATCTGAACCCTACACAGGTTGAAAATCCTGTGGTGAGTGAGGTCAAGGTTGTACCCCCAGTGCCCTACCATGTCCTTCTTCCTAAACCCTCGGCCGACCCTCCTATCGACTTACCCCACACTATGTCTAAGAGTGTTGAGACTGTTAAGCCTATGAGCAAAAATCCCAAGGCAAACCTCACTGCAAACGCCAAAGGGAAAAAGAATGCCTGTTTTATTTCATGGATGGAAAGGAATAAGCCAAACCCCCCTGTCGAGCCAAACCCTATCGTGTTGAGTGAGGACTCTGATTCGGAAGTGGAGCATTTCTTGGCTAGCGAATACCCCTATTCGTAAGGTTTGTGTGTCGAACCCTCGTATGATTTTGTATCAAACCTACCCCCCTGCCTAAGGGATGACCCTAACTAACCAGGCATTAAGTTGCCTTGTGAAACCCTCGATCATTTTCCCAAACCCTCTCCTGCTCTGTCACCCTGCGATCAATGCAATTCATGGTTAGAGTGATATTATATTGATGTTCCAATACTCCAGTCAAAGATTCAGTCACTGGAAGACCAGATTGCAATCCTAACCAGTCAAAAGGCCAAGCTATAAGTGACAGATAAGAAGCAAAAGATGTCCGGCTCCATCCTGTTTAAAAATGTGGAATCAGCCACGGCTGTTGTAAATTCCAAGCTGGCATAATTGAGTAGCCTCGTCGTTACACAGGTATGTTTTGATATCATTTGTTTTTGTAAATAATCTAGGTTTGTATAAATATTTGATTTCAGCTTCAAATAGCTCTGTTCACATCATTAAATGGCTCGGTTACATTGCGTGCATTCTATATATAGCTTTTCTTTGAGTAAATGGAATTTCATTTTTCCGATCATTCCCAGTTTAGCCTCTCTTAGATTTTCATCGATTTGATTGATCTTAGTATGGATTTGATTTGTTTGATTGAGTTAAAATGGATGCTTCACTGTCAATCGAATTTGTTTGTATCTATTCTAGACAGAAAATGTTTCTCATACTCAATTTAGAATACGATCACATTTCGATTCGATTTCGTTATAATTCATACGCTATGATTGGCAACAATTTTGGTGAGGTTAATTGTTACGGTTTTGCTATACCATATGACCATCAAGCAACAGGAATACAACTCAGATCATTTCCAATGTGACTCTGTTTCTTCGGAAACATTGCTTTTTATTTTAAGCCAGTACAAACACGCCCAAATCATGGGATGGATTTGATACTTAACGGTTATGCTGAACCCCAGCCGGTTAGTTCGCGTTGATTGAAGTACTTTTAGCTCGAACATGTTATGAGTTAGATTTATATTTCAATGGATGCTCTGTTTGATTTCGATTTATAGAACGAGATTGGTTATACCCGGATTCACGATTTATTTTTATGTTAAACTCAGTCATGATTTGTTTGAAATTAATGATTTCGTTCGATACCAGTCAAGTTTATTTGCCCATTTTTCAATAACCAATTATCACATTGTTGATTCTATTATGATTGTGATCAAAGTCAAATCGATCTGGTTACAATTTTATATGAGTTGATTCTAGCACCTATTTGAATTAATCTGCTTGTGGCATGAATCATTTGATGTCATGACAACTATAATAATTTTAAAATGATTTTGTTTCGATCTGATCGTATTATTTGTTGTTGGGAAAACACAATGTTTGCCTGTGATTTGTTTGATTGCATTACTTTCAAATTGGATATGAAACGATTTTCAAAACTGTTTGGTTTTGATTCTGTCTGCCCGATTTATGACTATAATCGAAACAGAGTATTGCTATCTCTGTATTTGGTTAATGAAGTGGATCCTGTTTGAGTTCATAATAGAATATCAATTTCAATTCATGATTCATTTTCAAATGATGGTTGGATGTAAATTGAATGGAATTTCTTAAAAGATTTCATTTAATTTCAATTCTGATTCTGTATCTTATTTTAGACTAGCTACAGAATCAGATGATTCTGTAGCTAGTCTATAGAATTTAATTTTAATCATTTTATTAATAAAAGAGTCTTCTAACTTGTCTATTTTGGATCCTTTTCAGGTGAATTTAAAATTGCATAGGATTTGATGGACAATTTAGAGGATATTTAGATACTTTAGTTTCATTTTAGTTTCCTAGTTTAGTTGATCTTGGGAATATCTTCCCGGATTATGTAAACAGTTTGATAACTTCCACAGGGAGGTTTTACCCTCTGGAAAAACTTATAAATACTCATTATTTTTGTAATAATACCATCCTCATTTGTGGGAGAACAAGGATATGGAATTTTAATACAGACTGGGACAGAATTTGATGTTCTGCTACAGCTTTATCTTTTTATAATATCAATATTTTGTTTCATGTTCATGTGTATCTATTTGCATTTGGTTAATGACTACTTTAGCTATCTTAGTCTTTTGCAAATGATATAATTTAATCAATATAATCCATATCTGATTTCTTCCAGTGTTTAAAATACATAGCAATTACTTGATTCAGTTTGTGAATGATAGATTTCTCTTCTTCATAAGTTGAATTATTAAGTATAAGTTTTTGCATAATAGGTTTCCCTTATTGAAGAGATTTATAAATCATATAATTGTTATGATTTTTTATGTCTTGTTTGTCCTGTAAACAAACTCAAAGAGCATTGCAGCCTATCGTTTACGAGAAGCTTTTCGATTATCCGGTGTGAGTTTCCTTCCTCCGGCCAGCTTCGAAGTCATCATACACAAGACAAATTTGAAGCGTTTCCAGGTCAGTTTGTCATTTGTTTGTTTAGTATATTTATTAGTAGTTTAGTTTAGATATAAGTTTAGTTAGATATATGTGTAGAATTAGTATATTAGATTGTTTAATTTCAGTAAGATTTATTTCTTGTTTATAAAATTATAAAATCAAAAAAAAAAAGATACCTTTCTTTGTCTTAGGGAAGATTGCAAATGAGTTTTCCAGGTTTTATTTAAATCTGTATTTTTGTGAATATTGTATATTTTGTAGATAAGTTATATTTCAGATAGTAGTTAGTATAGTATTAGTTAGTAGTTTATATATATAGATAGTAGATTAGTTAGTTTGTTTCAATAGTTAGTTTTAATTAGATTAGTTAGTATTAGTTCATTTTAGTTATTGTTAGTTAGTTTAGTCTGTTTTTTTTAGTTAATTAGTTTTATTTGTTTTAGTTAGACTAGTTAGTTTAGATTAGTTTTCTCTTTGGTTTTCTTAGGACCTTAGAACGGCTAATGGAGCCATTAAATCCGTCAAGGTGGTTCATTCCAAACGGCTTGGGTTATTAGACAACCCCGGACCAGTTCCACTCTCTTAGTTGACGGACGGTCAATTTCACCCATCAACAAGGTCTAATTGCAATTTCTCCCTATATTTGGTCCTGGTATATTTTAAATTCTCACCGACTAACTTTGTAACCACTTTCTTGTTGAAAGTATTGTCGAACAAGTTTACCATGTGTTCTATCAATTCATATTTCTTTTTGCTATCTTGGCCATTCCACGATGTGAAAATGGTGGGGCCAAACAAATCTAAGGATTTGTCATTCAAGTTTCTATAGAAAACATCGTTTCTTGCAGAAACGTGTTATCCATTAATTTATAATAATCTCAACAAATGTCCATTTCAATTTCATGATAAAAATGAATCAATTAATTAACAATTACCTACAATCTTATGAATCTTGATTGGAATACATGCGTCATCCACTAGAAAGGTGGGATCTAGTTATCTGGTGCTTTTTTTAATTCATTATGCTCCATGCATAATAGCTTCCTCTCCATCTACAGTATGTTCCTCTCCGGAGTCATGTGGAGTCCCAGTCTCCGGCTCATCATGCTCCAGCATTTCATGTCGGTCAAAATCATTGTGCTCATCAATGGATTTGAGGGGAACCTTAGGAGTGTCAAAAATCCTCACTTGTTCTTTTCTATGTCGAATTTTTGTTGCACTGTACCATCACTGCTACCTATAGAAGTTGCATGATTGGAAGGTTCCCAGGGCATGGGGTTTAAAAACTCCTACAAACCGAAAAAATTACCTTATCAGATCATATAGAAAATATAAAACAAAAAAAAATATATGAAATTGTCATAGCTAATAAAAATATGTCAAGATGCAACTTACCCCAAAATTAGTTATTAGATTTTGTAGCTTTGCAATTCTTGCCCTATCCTCCTATGTCAGGGGTCTTTTGTGAAACAAATCTAGATATTCTATGTTTGCCTTCTTCAAGGCATTTGCGACAGTTTCTATTGGGTTAGTGGAATAAAATATTTTGTCCTCATCAATATCCTCAGTGGGTGCCTACCCACGTTGACCAAGACACAATACATTGATTAATAAAATTAATGAGATGAACTTTAGCATTTGAGAAATTTAGTTATTGTAGTCATAGGTTATTATTTTATTTAACATTTACCTACTGAGGCACAGCGGGTGCCTTTCCATGGTTACCCTGGATAGATGTAGTGGGTGATTTTCCACAGTCACGTTGGACAAAATTTGACACAAAAATCCATCAACAAAAGTTATGAAATTTAGATGTAACATTAAAAAAATGAAATATTGCAGTAATATCAGAAACAAATAATGAAATTTCAGAAATTTAGTTGTTGTAGTCATAAGTTGTTACTATATTTAACATTAACCTGCCAAGGCACAGCGGGTGCATTTCCACGGTCACCCTGGACAGATGTAGCGGGTGATTTTCCATGGTCACCCTGGACAGAAGTTGACACAATAAATCAATCATCAAAAGTTATGAAATTCACCTGTAACATTAAAAAAATGAAACATTGCAGTAATATGAGAAAACAAATAATGAAATTTCAGAAATTCAGTTGTTGTAGTCATAAGTTGTTACTATATTTAACATTTACCTACTGAGGCACAACGGGTGTGCATTTCCACGATCACCCTGGACAGATGTAGCGGGTGATTTTCCACAGTCACCCTGGACAGAAGTTGACACAATAAATCAATCAACAAAAGTTATGAAATTCACCTGTAACATTAAAAAAATGAAATATTGCAATAATATCAGAAAATAAATAATGAAATTTCATAAATTTAGTTGTTGTAGTCATAAGTTGTTACTATATTTAGCATTTACCTATTGAGGCACAGCGGGTGTATTTCCATGGTCACCTTAGACATATGTAGCATGTGATTTCTCATGGTCACTCTGGAAAAATATTGACACAATAAATTAATCAACAAGAGTTATGAAAGTACTTGCAACATTAAAAAAATGAAATATTGCCTTAATACCATAAAATAAATAATGAAAAATGAAATATATGTAGTAAAAAATTGAAATATTGCAACGATAAATTATAACACTGATTGATCAAAGGTTGAGTTGAATGGTATATAAGATATTTACCCCCATAGCCACACCCTGTACATCTATTCAATTTAATTTGTAATTGATCAACAACTCTTCACCTAGAACTATTGTTTTTGTTGCACATACAAATATATGATTTCCTTCGCGTCCCTTAAATATGCAGTTCAATTTCTTAGTTGTTTCCACTAGTCGTGTACTATTTATAAAGCCTGCAATGTTTCCAGTATCTTTTGGCCTTCCATCAATATACACAGTTGCCCCTTTATTTTGATTGTTATCTACTAGTTGTATATAATTTGCAGCAACTCCATATCTCTGCATATTTCGCATATATCAGACCAACATCAACCAGTGATTGTATTTGTATAATAGTCCGACATACTCCATCAATTCAATTATAGTTCCATAGCGGACCTTTATCCATCCATGGAAAATAACCCCAATCCATGTAAGGACGAAGGAGAAATGCGATACATCCTCCCACTGATGAAGAAATTTGTGTCCACTTCAGGTAGCTCCTTAGGTTCCCATCATTGCACTAGATGTTTATAAATCAAGGGAAACTCAATGTCACCTATGCTCTTAGCATCATAATTACATGACCCTCTATTGGAAATACAAAATTTCATGCATATACAAAATCGTTTCCTTACCTTTTCAGATCTAGTTGATCTAGAACCGGTAGATCTAGTACAACATGTCTCACTTTCAACCTCTCTTAGTATATCTTGACCATCACTCGAGGAAGATAAATTTGAAAAATATCTATTTTGTGGTACCTACACTCATTAAAACAAGAAGATAAGTTATTGTGAGAATATAATTTTGTGGAACCAACACTCGAAAAAATGAGAACATAAGTTAGCGAGAAAATATTTAGGGAACCCATGTTTTTCTTGGAGAATATACTTGATTCTATTGTATGTAACAAACTTATTGTGGTCCTTGTTTACTTGATTCATATCATACTTGACATCCCATTATTGTTATCTTGGTATGCTTTGGGGTGTGAGTCTTCTCTTTTATAGTTTCATATAGTTGTGTAGTTGCATATAGTTGCATATAGTTTCATAATTGCATAAGTTGCATATAGTTGCATATAGTTGCATAGTTTCATAAATTTGCATATAGTTGCATAAGTTGCACATAGTTGCATAAGATGCATTGTGTCATAAAGTTGCATATAGTTACATACACTTGCTTATAGTTGCATAGTTTCATATAGTTGCATAAGTTGGATATAGTTGCATAGTTGCATAAGTTGCATATAGTTGCATAGTTGTATAAGTTGCATATAGTTACATATAGTTGCATAGTTTCATACAGTTCCATATAGTTGCATAGTTGCATAAGTGGCATATAGTTGCATATAGTTTCATAAGTGGCATATAGTTGCATATAGTTGCATAAGGTGCATATAGTTGCATAGTTGCATAAGTTGCATAGTTGCATAAGTTGCATAGTTGCATAAATTTACATAAGTTGCATAAGATGCATAGTTGCATAAAGTTGCATAAGTTGCATAATTTTATCTTGCATAAAGTTGCATAACTTTCATAGTTGCATGAGTTTCATAAGTTCCATAGTTGCATAAACTTGCATATAGTTGCATAGTTGCATAAGTTCCATTGTTGCATAAGTTGCATGTTGCATAAAGTTGCATGTTTCATAAAGTTGCATAAAGTTCGCAAGAGGAGCGCCCAAAGGAAATCCATGTTGGCAAGAGGAGTGTCCAACCAACAAAACCAAAAGGGCCAATGGCATGGGTGTGGTGGGAAAAAACCTTGGGGTTTCCCGAATGAAAGGAAAACTTGGGGTTTCTAGAGGCAACGAAAGGAAATTTGGCAAGAGGAGCGTCCAAAGGCAAGCCAAGTAAGAAAGAGGAGAACCTAACCAACAAAACCAAAGAGCCAGTGACACAACTCACATATGGGAAGAAACTTGGGGTTTCCCAGAGCCAACGCAAACATGGGGTTTTGCTACAGAACACCAAGGTGAGTTGAAAAGATAGGAGCCCAGAGGCATGGCAAGAACGAGAGCCCACATCAACGAAGGGAGCCCAAATACAAGGCATACAGACTTGGTAAATAGAGGGGGTGAAAGGCTAGGCAAAGCAAGTTGGCAAGATGGGAAACCACATGAGGAAACATTAAGAAAAGAAAGTAGTGCACAGAAAGGCGGGGCAACACTATTTCGCAAGATGTGTGCCCGGCCAACAAAACCGAAGAGTCAATGACACAACTCATGTGGGGAAACAATTAGGGTTTCCAAAAGTCAAGGTGAGTCGACCAGTTGGGCATGCAAAGGAAAGGTGACTTGGAAATATAGGCACCCACAAGAGGAGTCATTGTGAAAATGAGGCAGGGCTCCCAAACACAACAAGAGGCGAGTTGGAAAGATGGGTGCTCGAATGCAGCGCAAGGAGAGTTGGAAAGATGGGTGCCTGAATGCAATGCAAGGTGAGTTGGCAAGATGGTCGCCCCTATCTTGCCAACCACAAAAACAATTGTTTTCCTTCGTGGAAAGTGCAACGGATATGTGTAGCAATAGCAATGAAAAACTGTGGAAAATTTGGTCACATGTAGTAGTGTATATACTTGCATCAATCCCAATACTTTGAGTGCCCCTGATGTTCTCTTTTATGTCCCATGCATGCCAATGGAATCCACACAATTATTCAAACCGAAAGGTTTTGTGGCTATCAAAAATGAAACTCCAGGATTCCCCCCTTAAAAAATCGACAATTTTTAATCTCCTAGTAGCCCAACCCTTGGTAATTGAACTTGTATACTAAAAAAATTGGACCACCTCCTTGGGATCGTTTGAATAATCGACCAACTAGATGTCTTCAGTATCCTCCTCTATACTTTCCATCTCTTCTCCTTCATCCTAGTACTCCTGAGAGAGAGAGAGAGAGAGAGAGAGAGAGAGAGAGAGAGAGAGAGCTTGGATAAGGATCCATTCTCAATGGCTTCACCTAATCTCTTATGGTATTCATGGGGGAGTTTGAAGGTAGGGGTTTAACATATTGTGTCAATAGGTGATGAGCCATGTGCACATATAATAGACTTGAGCATTCTCCTTATGATATTATGATTGTCCAAGTATTTCCAAGGTGTAAGGCTGTGTTAATGATATAAATGCTACTTCAGTAGTTCCTATCAATAAAAATATGAATTATTGGGACCCCCCTTAATGAAGGGTCTAAACAAGTCACTATGTGTAGGGGGGATTAAACCTTAATGGGAGAATATAACCACTCCTACTTGACCAACCAATAAAACCCTTAATAACAAGAGTCCTTTATGTGTTGATGATATGATATGCTCTTACTAGGTCTATATAAGGGAAATTTTTTCTATATTTATTTAATGATGGCCAATCAATTATTACTTATATTTTGGAAATTTTTTACAATCCAAATGGAGCATTATCTACAACTTATTGTCTTATTATACTATTATAAGAAGGTAGGAAGAAACAAGTGGATCCAATCAAGTTTCAAATGAACATGGAGAATTAAGTATCTTCTTGCCAAAGGTCATCCTACAAATGATATCCATGGAAAATGTTGAGACCAACTTGCTCACATTTGTTACTTCCCTTAATGCACACCACTTCTTGACATTTTGTGAAAGGACGAATATCTCTTCCTCCCTCACAAATATAAGTGAATCAAGGTTCTTTGGACTAAGGATCTTCAACATGAACACATTTTGCATCACATACTATTGTCATTGATATTGCACTATGCTCTGATATTTTTAACTACATTCAACATTTAATCATTTATTTTTCCAGAGTACAAACTACATCAAATTGTTTTCAAACTAGCATTTCTAAAACTGCGTACTGGGACTCAATCCTATAGTCACAAACATAATGATGTGGGAGCATTATATATCAAATCCAAAGTTCTAAACCTTGGTTAGACCCTAAGGTCATGCCATTATCCTGAGGGGTCTATTGTAAAAACATTGTAAATATCTTGTCAACTATTTAATTTCCTCATAGTTAGCAAGAAAGCATAGTTATAGAAGATTCGATTATGGATAGGTGTCATAGAAAGCATGATTCATGTAACTAATCCATAAGATTGGTCTCAACATTTTCCATCTCATCCATGGAAAATGTTGAGACCAACTTGCTCACATTTGTTACTTCCCTTAATGCACACCACTTCTTGACATTTTGTGCAAGGGCCAATATCTCTTTCTCCCTCAAAAATATAAGTGAATCAAGGTTCTTTGGACTAAGGAGCTTCAACATGAACCCATTTTGAATCACATACTATTGCCATTGATATTTCACTATGCACTGATATTTTTAACTACATTCAACATTTAATCATTTATTTTTCCAGAGCACAAACTACATCAAATTGTTTTCAAACTAGAATTTCTAAAACTATGTATTGGGAGTCAATAATCTAGTCACAAGGACAGTGATGTAGGAGAATTATCTCTCAAAGACAAATTTATAAATCTTTGTTAGACCCTAAATTCATGACATTAGCCTATGGGGTCTACTGTAAAAACATTATAAATCTCTTGTAAAATGTTTAATTTCCTCATAGTTAGAATGAAAGCATAGTTATAGAAGATTTGATTATGGATAGGTGTCATAGAAATCATGATTCATGTAAATAATCCCTAAGATAGTTGTATGACTCGAAGAATTTATAGAAGTATCTAGGCATGATTCATTAGAGATAAGATCAAAATTCTATTTTTAGGAGTTGTTGCATAAGTTTAGGCGTGAGTTGCGAGAATTGGTTAAGAAGCTAGAGGCTTGATCTTTAGAGGGATTGGGTGTAAGACTACGAGAAGCGATAGGAGGATATGGCTAAGAAAAGATAATCGAACCACAAGTAGTTTAGTATAAATCTCAACAGTAAATCAGGATTTGTTTTAAGTTTGTACAGTTTGATTATGTTAATGAAAAGAAGATTCATAATCTTTGTGCATTTTAATGCATATTGGTGAATGTTGAAACATTGAACAATGTTGATTGATTGAGAAATTTGTGTTGAACTGTGTTTAACCCTGATGGTAGAGCAATCTATCATTGATGGGATTGTTGGTTAAGGAACATAATGACTGATTTCATTAAGGAGGAGTGAACTGGGTAGAATATTTAAGCATAAGATTCCAATTCTGAGTGATAGGGTAAATCCCTTTGGAAGAATGGATTTGGAATTGATTTAAAGTAGAAAATTCTAGGAGATGCATTGATGGCAATTGTTCCAAAGGATATCCTTGTATTATTTTTTTGCAATAGGAATTTGATAAAGAGAATAGAGTTTCTATGTATTGTCGTTCTAACCGCAAGATGTAATAGTTTGTGTGAAGGATTTAGCATTTTCTTGAAGCATTAAGAGAAGAGTTAAACCCAGTAATAGATTGTGAACAAGAGAGATTGAACTTGCAGCAAAAAATTCTATTTATTTGCAGAGTTAGGAGAAATTGAAGTGGTCGCTGAGAGAGTGGAAGTCAGAGACTTGTGCGCCTTGGAATCGTTGTAGAAAGACTAAGTTGAGGTCTCCCTAAAATACAAATTTGGGAAACGTTGGAGAGAAGGAAAATGGAATAACTATGGATTTACCAACCTTTCTAAATATTGTTCATTGAGAATGATGTAGAATGCATTTGAAGGTAAGTGGTTTTTCAGTTCAGACAATAGTTATATTTGGGTTTGGGGACAAAGCCCACAAAATTACCATTTTAGATGGAAGAATGCTTGGTGGCTTCCTTCTCTGTCTCTGTCGCTCAGGTTTTTCTTATATTGTCCTCCTTCTCTCTCTATATAGCTTAGATTGCTCTTGCCCAACTCCTTCTTTGTCTTGGCCACCTCTTTCGCTAGCTCTTCGTGAGATGGATTAGCTTTATCTCCTTCCCATTTCCCCTCTTCT
>JASDQU010194333.1:0-12843 GCA_032191745.1 Picea mariana | reverse complement strand
TATAGGAGTCATATGGTTAGATCTCCTTCGAGAAAATGGTTATATGGTTAGGGATCCTAGGGGCTAAACAATTAGACATAGTTTTATTTCTTATACAAGTTGTGGGTTATAAGTCATAAGGATTAATAATGTTAAGGGTTGTATGTGTTAGAGGCTATGGGGGTTAATGGTTGTAAGTGTTCATGGTTAATTGTCATAGTGGTTTCTCATTATAGAGGTTATTGATTATATAAGAAATGGGATACAAGGGTTACAAGTTAGTGGTTACAAATTGATTGATATTTTTGGTAGGTAAGGAGTGATAACTAATAGGGGTTAAGGATTGGAATGGTTAAAATTATAGAGGTTATAAGTGTTATGTGTTAGTTGGCACTATAGTGGTTTAGGGTTTAGTGTTTGAGGTTACATATTATATTGGTTAATTTATTCAAATTATGGGTTAGTATAATTGATAGGGGTTATAGGGTTTAAAGGTAATCAGGTTATATGATGTGAGGATTATGGGTTACAGAATTAATGGATGGTTTATATGGGTAAATGGTGATTGTAGACCCCCGACCCTCAGGCCAAGATCTACGCAAGATCGTTCTTCTTTGAATCAACAGAATTGAATTAGTTCTTTCGGGCCCTCACTGGAACCCCACGAATTCGATCCATAGGTCCTTCATGAAAACTCTACCAGTACAAGAAATGCTCTAGGCGTGAGTCTCCACCTCCACATGGCCACCAGATATGACCACGACCTTTTCTGAAAATAGATTTTGGGTTTCACAACTTCAGGGGTTTCAACAACAAGATCCCCGGCTCCTTATCATCAAAAATGTCGAAAATATGAACCCCAAAATTATGAAATGCGTGACCGCAGCCCCACTCCAAAGATACGTCTTGTTTCGTGACTTTGGGGGTTTTCAACTCAAAGTGCCCCAGCTCCTTGTCCTCGGGATTTCCGAAATGTCGAACCCTGAAACTCTGAAATGCCGAACCCCGAAAGGGTTGGCGAGTGACAAGATCCTCGCTTGGATCCTGTCCACATCACCCTATCCCATGACCTGGTGCTATTCCTTCGAATGATTTCGATTTTTAGCATTTCAAAATTTCGCGATTCTGGCTGCAACAGTTCTTGACCCTTCAAACTCCTGGGTCCTGTAATGCCAAAATATCGAACCCTGAAATGCTGAAATTCCACTTCAAAGTGAGATCAACAGCTGTGAGCTTCCCTGATCCGACGACTTATTTTCTTTTGGGATTTCATGGGCCAAGAGTCCTGACTCTTGCCCTTTGTATCTCTTGGTAGTTGAAATGCTGAAATCTCCTTTCGGGGATTTTCCCAAAACCTTGACCACTCGCCATGTGTCCTCCTGTGGACAGTCACGATGCTTTCAGGATTTCGTGAGTCAGGACTTTTTGTCTCACGACTGATTCTCCTTGAACTCCTGGTATCCGAAACCCCGATGGCTTCCAGATTTATGCCACACATCCTCTCAACGATGGACTGCCCTGACCTTTTCAGGACTTTGACAAGTCCTTCCCTTTGCATATACAATGATTAAACCTCATGCAACTTATCCTGGATCCGATGGCTATCAGCTCCCTATGCTATATCTGATGGCCCAGATCTATTCTCCAGTGCCTGAATCAACAACAATTGTTCTCTCTTGAGCTCACGCTTCTTCATTTCCCTTGGAATATTTCTTGTTCCAAAAAAACCTTGGCCATCGTCTTTCCCGTGAAGCCTGTATCCTTAGCTCCTGCCTGTATTCTAAGGATGTTGTCCCTCCTGAGTTTTGTCGAATTTGAAACCTCAATGGTTTCTCGACCTCTACACTCCTTGCAGGGTCCCTGCACACAACTATGCTATTCATCCTAAGCTTGGTCAACTCAGAAACGTTGAAAGGTTTCTCAATATTCTACTCCTCTCAGCTATTGCTTTGTGCACAAAGGCACTATTCCTCCCGAGCTTCTGAACTTGAGGCAAGTTCAATCTGAGTGAATTTCTTGCGTTATTCCTTTTGATCTTAAGAACTTCAAACAAGTTCTTATTCATACACTCCTTGTGCCGTTGGGTTTTTTGGATAACTCAATTCGAAGTATTTCTTGCAAAGAAATGCTTCACACCCTCCTGGTGTTCTTTTGCTTGATGCACACCTTGCAGAGCCTCTACACATAGCTATGCTATCCATCCTAAGCTTATATATGGCTATGAACTCAAAGTATCTCTGTCCCTGTCTCTCCTTGAGGGGATATAAGTGACCTTTGACAGCTTAAGATCAAGCACGCCTTGCCGAGTCTTCAGGGTGTTCAGTAACCATGTGAGTGTCTCCTCCTATGACATTGATCCTTCTTCTTAGAACCCGAACAAGAGTTCCTTCTGTGCACACTTGCACCAACTCAATCCCCACCTGGCAGAGTTCTCTAGAATCCTCAGTGACTCTGTGTTCTCACTGAACTTGAATTATTGTTTCTTATGTGCACCTTGTGCATCCACTCAATGCCCTCTTGGCAGAGTCTCACAAAATTTTCATAAATTCTATCTTCCCTCTTGACACTTCTTCTCTTTGGACTCAGAATAGAGTTCCCCTATGCAGTCTATGCACTTTCTCAATGCCCTCCTGGCATAGCTTCCATAGAACCTTCAGTGATTCTGTTTTCTCTGTGCCTTCCTCTGCACAGTATTGCCTCCAAGGTGTTCAACAACCTTGAGGTTTCTCCCTAGGTCAATGATTTCAGCTAGTGCACCCTCCTGGCATGTCTTTGTCTGAAATTCCACAGAATTCAGAACTACGCTTGTTGCACTAGCTTACAGAACCCGCACGTTTTGTCATGCAACCTCTTGCATGAAACCTCAAAGAACCCAAAGCTGGAATCAAATAAATCACAGACAATAAATTTTGTCTATCACTGCAAATGCATACCTAACATACATCTACAACATATCATCAACACATAAAGACATTCAGTCATGAACTCATAAACATGTGGACAACAACATGCAGGAAAAACTGCTATGTTTGTATTAATCAAGAATGCTTGATTACAACGTGTTCGAACTCGGACTGCAACAGAGTCTCGGCTCCTCTCTCCTCTACTAACTCTACCAACTACTTACTACTTTATATACAAAGAGGGTCTCCTTGATCTCTTCCCTCCATCCTCACCAACTCTCATTTATTTACATTCAATTACATTGAATGGTTGTCTAGTCCGAATCGGATCTAGATCTCATTCTTACAACCAATTAAGGAAATCTTTATCTAAGCCTGTGCACATGTATGGATTTTGGCTCTACCATCATTAAAAACATTTAATACATTTTTCAAAATTTGAAATTTGAAAGTGAGAGGACTGCACCTCTCCTCTCCGTTGAACACACTTGATGTGTTGCCTGGCTGGTGCACAGTTGGCTTGGAGCGATGCTTCTGCATCATACTCCTCTACCGCAACAATCATGAGCTCATGCTCATGAGATTCCCAGCATGCATGTTGAAATCCACTTGGATCCAAAATAGTTATTTGGAGCTGTCCATCTCTACTGCTTCATTTTTCTATTGCTTTTTCTTGCCTGCTGCTATGGCAGGTTCTCCTCTGTTCAGCTGCTCTTTGCTAACTGCTTCTGCTGATCTAATCATCATCCTTCTGATAAATTCAATTATCTCATCCAAATTCTCCCATGGCTGGATTTCCTTTTGCATCTTTCTCCACTGCACTTCTTCCATGCAAATGGGTAGACCAACTAGATCTCCCATACCATCGTTTTCCTCTCTAGCATCAACTTGCCATCCTGCCTAAAAATTCAGCTCTGCAGTTTTATCCTTCTTACTGACCTGTTGTTCAGTCACCTTCCCTGACAGACTTGCTTCTGCCATTTCCCCTTGCGCTAGTTGAATTCCATATTTCTCCAGCTGCCCTTCAGAATGGAATTTTCCTTCATCTTCTATTGCATGTCTCGGCATTGCAGTTATCATCATCTGTTCGGCTCCCTGGCTGAAAATTATGAGCGATTGCTTGGAATGCTCTTCTGCTATCATCTACATGGTTGTCTACTCTCGACAATCATCTACTGGTTCTAGACGGTTCAACCAATCCTCCAGCATATCCAGTTCCATATCCCATGGAGTAAGCATCTTATCTTCATGCTCTTCTTTTGTTGTCAGCTTCAGTGTTGCAGGTGTCTTTGTTTCAGCTACCTGGCTGAAATTTTTGAGCCATTCTTTCGAATGCTCATCTTCTTCTCCTTCTACTGGGGCATCTTCTGATGTTTTCCCCAATTCTTCTTTCATGACAGTTTCTACTGGCTATCTTTCTTCTGTTGCTACATCTGTAACGCATTCTCTAGGCTCAACTGGGCTGCTTGGTAGGAATACTTCAATTACCCCAATGATCAGAATTCTCTTCTAGTTTTTATTCTCTATTCACTCCTCTCACTGATCCGAACTCACCTCTGAGTTCATGAGACTGTCATATAGTCCCATCTTCTCTCCCTTGCCCACCTGACAACATGGGATTTCTTCTCTACCCTCCTGAAAGTCTATGGGATCCTCCAATAATCTCATCTCATTTCCCTCCTGGCAACCTGAATTTTCTATTCTTCCCTCCTGGCAGTCTTTGAGATCATCCTGTGACCTCTTCTTATTGCCCTCCTGGCAAATCGAAAATTCCTCATTACCTGCCTGCTAGTCTCTGAGATCTTCCAGTGATCTCTTCTCCTCATCATCACTGAGATTTCTCCTAGCTTCTGGTTCACACACATGAACCACTTCTTCTTCAACCCTGAGATCTTCCACATACCTCAGCCATTCCTTCAACAACTTCTGCTGCCTTCAGGCCAATAGCTCCTTGACTGACCATTTTACTCTCGTTTTCATGGGCCATTCATATACCCATCGTGATTTTTCATCCTGGTGCATTCGAAATGCAAGCTCCTCCATCCTTACTCTTATCTCGGTGAGTTCTTTGTCCATCTCACCCTCGCTCTGTTGCTGGTAGTTCTTCTTTCCACTGTGTCCATGGCCTTCAAAAACCATTTTTCTGTTCTTGTTTGCCCCCCTAGAAAACTTGTTACTGTCACTCTGCAACTGTGATTTCTTCTAGCCTTTTCTAACAGTCGACCTGACTGTCTATTTGTTGTTGTGTCCTACAACAATCTCTTCATTCCTCTTCATCTGAAATATATAGATGAAGTCCTTCTCTAATACCATTTGGTGATCATAGACCCCCGACCCTCAGGCCGAGATCTGCACAGGATCATTCTTCTTCGAATCTACAGAACCAAATTAGTTCTTTCGGGCCCTCACTGGAACCCCACGAATTTGATCCACAGGTCCTTCACAAAAACTCTACACATACAAGAAATGCACCAGGCATGAGTCTTCACCTCCACACGGCCACCATATATGACCACGACCTTTTCCAAAAAGGGATTTCAGGTTTCGTGACTTTGAGGGTTTCAACACCAAGATCCCCAGCTCCTTATCATCAGAAATGCTGAAAAGACAAACCCCAAAATGCTAAAATGTGGGATCACAGCCCCACTCGAAAGATACGCCGCATTTCACAACTTTGGTGGTTTTCAACTCAAAGTGCCCTGGCTCCTTGTCCTCAAGATTTTTGAAATATTGAACCCCAAAACTTTGAAATGCCGAACCCTGAAAGAGCTGATGAGTGACAAGATCCCCACTTGGATCCTGTCCACGTGACCCTATCCCATGACCCAGTGCTATTCCTTCGAATTCTTTTGGGTTTTCGTGTTTCAGGATTTCACGATTCCGACTGCAACAGTTCTTGACCCGTCGAGCTCCTGGGTCCCGGAATGTTGAAATATCGAACCTTGAAATGCTGAAATTCCACTTCAAAGGGAGGTCAATGGTTGTGAGCCTCCCCTGATCCGATGACTTATGTTCTTTAGGCATTTCATGGGCCAAGAGTCCTGACTCTTTCCCTTTGTATCTCTCGGTATTCGAAATGACGATATCTCCTTTCGAGGATTTTCCTGAAACCTTGACCTCTTGCCATGTGTCCTCCTATGGACAATCACAATGTTTTTGGGATTTCATGAGTCGAGACTTTTTGTCTCATGACTCCTCCTTGAACTCCTGGTATCCGAAACCCTAATGGATTTCAGATTTCTACTACACATCCTCTCAACGATGGATGACCCTAATCTTTTCGAGACTTTGACAAGTCCTTCCCTTTGCATATACGAGGGTTAAACCTTGTGCACCTTCTCCTAGATCGGATGGCTATCGGCTCCCTGCGCTAGATCTGACGACCCAGATTTGTTCTCCAGTGCCCGAATCAATGACAATTGTTCTCTCCTGAGCTCATGCTTCTTCCTTTCCCTTGGAATATTTCTTGTTTCAAAAAGGCCTCGGCCTTCATCTTTGTTGCGAAGCATGTATCCTCGGATCCTTCCTATATTCTAAGGACGTTGTCCCTCCTGAGCTTTGTCAACTCTGAAACCACAAAGATTTCTTGTCCTCTTCACTCCTTGCAGGGTCCCTAGACACAACTGTGCTATCCGTCCTGAGCTTGGTCAACCCAGAAACCTTGAAAGGTTTCTCAATCTTCTTCTCCTCTCGGATACTGCTCTGTGCACAAAGGCATTGTTCCTCCTGAGCTTCTAAACTTGAGAAAATTTCACTCTGAGCACACTTCTTGCACTATTCCTTCTGAGCTGAATAACTTCAGACAAGTTCTTATTCGCACACTCCTTGTGCTACTGGGTTTTTTGGATAACTCAATTCGAAGAATTTCTTGCAAAGAAATGCTTCACACCCTCCTGGCGTTCTTCTACTCGATGCATATCTTGTAGAGCCTCTACACACAACTGTGTTATCCATCCTGAGCTTATCTATGGCTCTGACCTCAAAGTGTCTCTGTCCCTTTCTCTCCTTGAAGGAATATAAGTGCCCTCTGGCAACTTATGCTCAAACACGCCTTACTGAGCCTTTAGGGTTTTTAGTAACCCTGTGAGTGTCTCCTCCTGTGACACTTCTCCTTCTTCTCAGAACCCGAACAAGAGTTCCTTCTGTGCACACTTGCACCAACTCAATTCCCACCTAGCAGATTTCTCCAAAATCCTCAGTGACTCTGTGTTCTCATTGAACTCGAATTAGAGTTTCTTCTATGCACCCTGTGCATCCACTCAATGCCCTCTTGGTAGAGTCTCATGGAATTCTGAGAAATTCTATCTTCTCAACACTTCTTCTCTCTAGACTCAGAATAAAGTTCCTCTGTGGATTTTATGCACTTGCTCAATGCCCTCCTGGCAGAGCTTCCACAAAACCTTCAATGATTATGTTTTCTCTGTGCCTTCCTCTTCACAGTCTTGTCTCCAAGGTGTTCAACAACCTTGAGGTTTCTCCTTGGGTCAATGATTTCAGCTCGTGCACCCTCCTGGCACGTCTTTGTTTGAAATTCCGTATAATTCAGAAGTGCACTCATTGCACTGGCTTACAGAACCCACAACATTTTGTCATGCAACCTCTTGCATGAAGCCTCAAAGAACCCCAACCTGGAATCAAAGAAATCACATATAGTAAATTTTGTCTATCCTTGCAAATGTATACCTAACATACATCTACATCATATCATCAACACATAAATACATTCATTCATGAACTCATAAACATGTGTACAACAACATGTAGGAAAAACTGCTTTGTTTGTATTAATCAAGAATGCCTAATTACAATGTGTTCGAGCTCGGACTGCAACAGAGTCTCATCTCCTCTCTCCTCTACTGACTCTACCGACTACTTCCTGCTTTAGATACAAAGAGGGGCTCCTCGAGTGCTTCCCTCCATCCTTGCCAATTCTCATTTATTTACATTCAATTACATTGAATGGCTGTCTAGTCTAAATCGGATCTAGATCTCAGCCTTACAACCAATTAAGGCAACCTTTATCTAAGCCTGTGCACATATATGGATTTTGGCTCTACCAGCCTTACAAACATTTAATACATTTTTCAAAATTTGAAATATGAAAGTGAGATGACTGTGCCTCTCCTCTCCATTGAACATGATTGATGTGCTGGCTGGATGGTGCGTAGCTGGCTTGGAATGATGCTCCTGCATCATTAAAGGTTTATAAAAGTTAGATTTATGTTAGTAAGGGTTGTAGTTGGAGCCCTAGGATCATTGGGGATAATGATGATAGGGTCTATAATGGTTAGTACTTATAGGTGTTTTGTAAATCATGGGTTATAATAGTTAGGGGTAAGGGATTACAAGTGTTTACACATAAATCTTATTGAGGTTACAAGGGTTACGTCTTAGTAGGGGTTAGAGAGTATATGTGTATGTCTATAGGGGTTAAGATTCGTGGGGGTGATAATACATAAGTATTACAAGGGAAATATGTTATAATTGTGAGGTTGCATAAGAGTGTTATATGGTGTAGTGTTTAGAAGTTAGGGGTTAAGGGTTAGATTTTAGGGTTTTAGGGTAGTCATAGAAATTATAGGGTATAAATTGAAGATATACATTGTACAAGTTATGTAGGCTAGGGTTTAGGGGTTATATGATTTAAGGATTATCATGATTTTTGAGATAAATGTTATATGTTTCAAGATTTATAAGGGATTAGCAGGGTTGATACACATTAATGTTTGGAGGAATTAGGAGTTATGAGATGGGGTTTATATTGAAGATAAATGTTATACACATTATGTAGGTTACGGTTTAGGTGTTATATGGTTCAAGTATTATCATAAATTTTGAGATAAAGGTTATGGTTTGTGGGTTATAAGGGGATTATAAGAATTAGGAGTTATGAGATAGGGTTTAATTATTATTTCACTTAAGGATTTAGATGAGTTATTGATTAAGGGTAATAAGGTTAGGTTTAAGGAGGATATGAGGGTTCCTCATTTGGTGTTATATGTTATAGGATTTGGGTTTAAGGGTTATAAGAGCTTTAGGTTAAGGGTTATATGTATTGGTTTTTATAAGGGTTAGGGGTTAAGAGTTGATAAGGGTTAGGGGTTAAGAGTTGTAAGGGGTAGCTTATAAATTATGAGGGGAGTGTGGTTCTATCCTCTAAAGATCAATATGAATCCCACTACATATGGCTTGGTAAGCTTGGAGTGCACCTTCCCTTGAAATTTTTATGGTATCTTCAACATGGGAAATTGCCTCTCTTTGTTTCCCCTCTAGGATGGGAATTAGCTCAATGTTGGATGTCAAAGCTATGTGGCTACTAATGAGTTCCTATGGACTAGTGGATTCAACTCTATTCCATAGGTGGTTGAGAAGTTCTTTCCTATACCTCTAGATTTTGGCACCCTTGTAGAACCATATGGTGTTATGTAATCCACTGCCAACCATGGAACATCCTACCAATATTTTTGTTTCTTGTGACCAACGAGTGGAGTGAAGGGATATTCAAAACTTCTTTAGAAGTGTATATTTTTTGGAAAGAGAAGAGGAGTTGCAATCTATTGTTAGAGTCCACTATATAATCACATAAGCACTTGAAGAGCACCCTTTGCAAATGGATTTATTTGTAGTTTGATAATGGAAATTAGAGGCTAAGATTAATAAGAAGGGAAGATTCGAGTTAACAAATGAAGCATCTGTAACCGATTTCATATTGAGTTAACAAAGGAAGCATATTCTTATAGTTTTATTTTTCCCATATATATATGTATGATCCACTAAAGGTAATATATTATCTTATGTATGATCCCATAATTTGAAATGTGTAAACTTCCACATCAAGCATGGCCACACTAGAATCATGGGGTCATTGGACTCAAGGAAGGATGAGGATATAGAATTATACATAGATGTGGATAGTTGTAGGCGAATGATAATTTTGAATGTGCTAGGCCTCTTCCTACACACCACTAGATCACCTCTCATTGACAGTCTATGTATTGATCCCTTTTAGTTTTGGGTTTTTAGTATTTTCAATTGCACGCCCCTTCCAATCTAGTGAAACTTCAATTAATGTCTCTTGTTACTGTAGGGTTATAAAGCCTCGTCCTAATGCCCATATGCCTCCAACCTTGTGATATAATCATTTGGTGACAAGTTTCATGAAGGGTGATGACTAAGAATAGGGGTAACTTTCAATTAAAGGCTAGGAATGACTAGGCCCACATCAAGTGGAGGAAGAAAATTAATAAGGTACATGTGTTGTCCCATTCCATGTCAACAACAACACATCCATTCATTGGGAACACTAAAACCCAAAAAATCGATGACTCCACCCGGGATCCCTTCTTGTGAGCCCTTCTTTACCTTTTTCATAAGGAGAAATCCATCAATGAGTAGATCATAGAAATTTTAATGTGCATCATACTAAGAATTTTATTAAAAATAACTTTGTGAAACAAGAGGCCACATCTATGTTTTATTCCAAAATAATTTTAGACATGTTCAGTCCATTGGAGTTAACTTAAATAAACCCAAGGAGGACAAGGAACTCTTGAATTTGTTCTCAGTTTTTCTTCTAGAATAGAGGAAACGCATCGAGTCAAGATGAATATGCATTGTACGGAAATCCTTATTAGAAATAGAGAATATCCCAAAAGAGGGATTTTCACAGTCACTTTTATAGTGTTCATTAAACAATGAACAAAAAGAGGTATTTTCATCACAACTATGAAACACATACATTGTATATACAATGTATAACATGAAATAAAAATGAAGAAAGACTGACGAAAACTTGAAACATGCATCAACCAATTTGTGTACTTTGAAAGACATTTAGGGTTTATGGTTTACATGATGAATTGATGATGAAATAAAGTGGGTGTGTGAGTCAAATTTGATTCCAAAAACCCTCCCATATCATTAAGGCATACAAATATTCCATCCATGTCAAATTTTAGTGCATACAGAAACAATTTGCAAAAATTTTAACGTTGACCCCATTCACAGGTCATTGTTGCTCGTGTCTAGTCCTAGTGCAATTTTCTTGTAAAATTCGTTCGACAATACATACGTCCCCACATCTAGTACTGCAAGGGAGTATTTTTATGGTTTTGATTAAGAAATCAACAAAAAAGAGGGATTTATGGTCCATGCCTAGGGATTTATGGAATCACAAATGCAATATGTGATATAACAATGGTCATTTCAAATGCATTTGTAACATGAAGTATGGTTCTCATGGTTGTCAAATGAATTCTCTAGGGTGAAACAACAAGGTACAAGATCATAGAAATTTCCTTAGGGACTCATGGGCCATTCATCGAAGCCATTTTTTTAGTGTTGATTAAACAATGAATGAAAAGAGGGATTTTTCATCACAACTATGACACACATACATTGTATATACAATGTAGAACCTGAAAGAAAAATGAAGAAATACTGATGAAAACGTAAAACTTGTGTCAACCAATTTGTGTACTTTGAAAGAAAATTAGGGTTTATGGTTTACATGATGAATTGATGATGGAAACAAGTGTGTTTGTGAGTGAAATTTGAGTCCCAAAACCCTCCCATATCATTAAGGCATGCAAATAGTCTATCCATGTCAAATTTTAGTGCATTTAGAAATAGCTTGAAAAAATTTCAATGTTGGCCCCATTCACAGGTCATCATTGCCCATGTCTAGACCTAGTAAAACATATGTTCATTGTTACTTTTAAAATTCATTGATAGTAAACATGGTCCCACATCTAGTACTGTATATTTGAGTCTAGAAACCCTTCCATATCATTAAGTAATGTGAACAATCTATCCATGTCAAATTTCAGTGCATATAGAAACATTTTGAAAGAATTTCAACATTGGCCCCATTCATAGGTTAGTATTGCCCATTAGGTTACTTTTGAACTAGATTACATATGCGAATGACGCTCCATATGAAAAATCAAGCTACATATCATCAAGGAAAATCAAGATTACTATTGAACTAGATGAGTGATGTTTGAGTCTGGAAACCCTCCCATATCATCAAGGCATACAAATAGTCTATCCATGTCATCTTCTGCATGATAATTATAGTTGATTAGGATGAAGAAGCATGTGAAATGGACATATGAAGGAGTGAAAAATGTGGCAGTTTGAAGAAGATTCTTTGTTACATGCCTATGTTAAGTGATACTGGCCACGAGAATGGAATCTTGTATCACAGAGAATGAATAGAGCCTTCGACAAAGATCTAAAATCCTATGCAAAGAGGTGTAAGAACTACTTGAATCTCAGAATCAAGAAGGGCTCCTTATCAAAAGACAAGTAGCATATCGTTAGAAGTCTTCAGGAAAAAAAAATAAAAGATTTGAATAACACATATTCAAAACTGAAAATTCAAGTCAAAAGAAGTGTATTTGAATATATAAAAAATGAGAGGAATATTGTTTCAACGCAAAGCAAAACCAACAATTTTTTATCTAGATATTGTTTCAAATTTGGACGGAAATCCTGCAAAAAGGAGAGGCATAACGAACAATTTTAGACGGAAATCTGACAAATGTTTTTTTGTCGCATGAAATCCCTGGGATGAAATACCTACATCATTGGTATGAGATGTTTTCAAAATTTTTAAATCCGATTTCTGCAATAAAAATATGCAATTTCGACGGATTTGCATTGAAAATGCTCATAAATGGTGCTTTTTAATATTTTTCAATGAATCCTAAGAACCTGGCATCCACGTCGGCCATTACCAGAATAATGGCTTATATTGTTGAATTAATTCCTTGTTTTGGATAGGTTTTGCAACAACGTGTTTCTTTGAAAAAAGATTGGGATTGATCATATTTTATTCAAAGACAAAAAAAAATTAAATTATGGTTGTCATTCATTGGCTTATACAAAAATATAAACATAAAAATGTAAATCCCTGGGATTCCATACCTACATCATTGGTCTGACTAGGTGCATTTGT
>JASDQU010194330.1:13723-33531 GCA_032191745.1 Picea mariana | reverse complement strand
GATCCATGCAGACATTATTACATTATATACCCTCGCAGGGGTGCGGACATCCCGTTTACAAAAATTTAAGTGCTGGTGTTTAAAAACACCCAGTAGAACCATCTCTGTCTCTGACATAGAATAATCTTCATGAAAATGAGTTGACCCCTGTGCTGAATAGGCGGTCAACAAACCCCTCCCCAAGAATGAAGCTCTAGTAGATGGCCTCCCTCTGAAACTGATCTCACTGCAATCGGATGGCTAGATATCCTACCGGGTATGAACCAACCTCCACAACTAATGCGCCCCTCTCAGAAGTAGAATAGCTCCAATAAATAATCAAGGCAAGTAGCTCCAAGTCTCCATGAATGAAAGCAAGCGGCCTCCCTCAATCATCCTTACAAAACTGACCTCATATCCATCCTCCAAGAGCTCCTCTTTCAACAAGCAAAAGACCAAATGAAGAATGTGCCCCTCCTTCACCCTTTGCGCCCCTCTTTGACTAGCAAAAGGAAACCTATATATTCAAGGGTGGAGATCATCTCCTCTCTCATCTAATCGATGGTTGAGATCTCCCCATGAATATCTAAATCACAAACCCACTTTGGGTTAAGTTTCCTAAGTCAACTTTATGTCTCTAATTCACCTCTTTGTGAATTAATAGTCATTTTAGGCCAAAATGACTAAATTTCACTTTATCCAAAGTCAAAGTGAAATAAAACAAAAGTACAAGGTACAAAGTGTAATGTCCTTCCCTCATGTGCTAAGGAGGTCATAAGCACATGGGGAACACCTCCCAAGGAACAAAACTCAACACATATGCCCTCTTTCTACATATTAGGAACATGAAGCAAGTTTTTAACATCCTTGTTTTCATTTTGAAGAGTCTATATAAGGCCCCTTTTTTGGTATTTTGCTCGAAGGTACCTAAACGGAAAGGAACAATGGAAGATAGATAAGACAAGATAATTTTATTAATGTTCGGCTAATGACCACAAAAGTAGGTCAAAGGGACTACTTAGTACAATGATGTCATTACAAAGCAGTAGTACCGAAAGGTCTCCTATAAAGGAAAGATGTAGAAAATAAAATGAAATAAGGTATAGCAGTAGAGAGTGAGATCTAGGTTGAGACATGAAGAACCCTCGACCTTGAGCCCAGATACCTCCTCTAAAAAGGAGGTGTACTATAATGTAGGAGAAGGTCCAGGAACAAGAGGAACTAGAGGTGGTGAAATAGCTCTGTCATGGAAAGGACCTATCTCTCCTACCATTCAAGGCCGAATGAAGAAACCTGAGTATAGTAGGATGTTTCGAGGAGGAAATGGTGGGTTGCCTTAATCATCCACTACGTTGCTGGATGAAAGAGGTAGTACCTCGATATGACCGGGGGGATCTCAATCATCTTCTGGGAAGGGATCTGGTCTAGTCATGTTGTTGAAATCTCTTCGTTAAATTCCTTTTGCATCCTTGATATCGCCTCTTGATTTTCTTGAAGGATCATCTTCGAGATATCTTTAAAGTCTTTTGATGAAGGTATTATCGATTTTGACCTCATAGTAGTGTCTTGAAATGTCATCATCTTCTTCTTATGGGGAAACGTCACAAATTTTTTCTCCATCTTTAAGATGAAGGTACCTATATTTTTAAACCAAGAAAACTCGAGAATGATGCCAATTTTTTTTTTATACATAGTTGTAACATAGAATTGAGATATATACTCATATTCATCAATTGTCACTTGTAACTCCTTAATTTGAAAATATCTTCCTTTTCAATTATATTTGGCTCTGGAATTAATAATTGATTTTCCGAATCAATATGTTAAGAACCTGAATAGATATACCAATATAATAACCACAAATATTGAATTCCCTTGAGGTAGGGCAACACCATACAATGGATCCTATTATGGAAGGAATCCTCTCCTGTTCACTTGCCTCTTCGAGGGGGCATCCTCCTATTGAGCTACCGCTCTAAATACAATACTTCTCTTCATATCTCATTACATTGCTTGAACCCCTTTATATAGTGCTACCATCACCTAAGAACATTCTAGAGGGGGAATCTTCTAGAAGTAGAATCTTCTAAGAAGTCCTCTTACATTTATTATATCTAATTACCTATTTATTATATCTAATTACCATAGTGGGCCTTATTTAATAATATAGTGGAACTAGTCCACCTTACATTGAATGACCTCCACTATTATCACTATGGGCCCTCTGAGCCCCTCCACTACCTCTCTAGATACCTTACATTCCATCCCCCTTATGAAAGCGTTGTCCTCAACGCTTGATGTACAACCATATACTAGGGTCCCATGGATAATTGTAGACCATAATGCTGAAGAAGACTGAAAAACCAAGGTCCCATGTAGAAAGGAAATCCACCATGTTGAAGTAGTCCAACCACCATTGTAAGCCCGGGTTCCATGTCCAAGTGCTCATGTGAACTCCCCGTGGAAGATTTTGGAACCCAATAACCAACTCCAAATGATGCTCCAAAGACTGACACCTATCATGTGGATCCAAATACGAAGATCCATCCACATAGTGGAAAATGGTCGTAGCAGAATCTGGAATGAATAATACCACTGTAGAATATGTAGACTGAATGCTGGTAACTAGCTCCTGATGTGGGACATTGATGTTCTCTACAGAAGGTGGAGTAGAGTCACCAAATAAAATATGAAAGTGGTTGTCATCCCAGAAATGACAACTATCCATATACCAATCATCACAATCTGCCTCAAAATCATACCAAGCATATATTTCTTGATTATATTCATCCCTGAGGCTCTCCATAAGAAATCTCTCCTGCATGTTATTCAATAAATCTTGAATACTACGAAAACTATCATTGAGACCGTCTGTGAGGCTATTTGTGAGGCTGTCTGTGAGGCTATGTACAAATGCATCCAATCTATCATCCAATGTGTGAAACAATTAGGCTTTGAATGATTCAAGAATTTCTTTCAGGTTTTGAGAAGAAATAGCCATCTGAGCATCCTATGAACTCACCCAATAAGTTACGGCAGAAAATCGCGGTTTTTTCTGGAAAAACCCTAAAAAATTGTTGAAGTTAAAATGCTCATAACTTCACTTCCCGGACTCCGTTTTGGCTGATTTTTTTTTTGAAATTGGGTGAAATTGTTAGAGAAACTCATCTCTGTAATTTGTTTGAGAAAATTCGGCCTCCAGCTACTACAAAAATAAAAACAAATCACGCCGCCATTCGCGGAAAAAACCCTAAAAAATTGCAGATTTTAAAATTTCAATATCTTGACCTTCCGGACTCCGTTTCGGACGATTTTGTTTTTCAACTTGGGTGTTTTTCTGAGACGAACTCAGATATACAACCTGTTTCTGCAAATTTTGCACATAAATATACCGAAAAGTTCTGGAATGTCGCGGCCCTCTTTATTCTTCTCCGAAAAAAAATCTGCAAAAATAAAAAATATTTGCCCACAATGTCTGCCAAGGAAAGTGCTCTGATACCACTTGTTAAGAACCTGAATAGATATACCAATATAATAACCACAAATATTGAATTCCCTTGAGGTAGGGCAACACCATACAATGGATCCTATTATAGAAGGGATCCTCTCCTGTTCACTTGCCTCTTCGAGGGGGCATCCTCCTATTGAGCTACTGCTCCAAATATAATACTTCTCTTCATATCTTATTACATTGCTTGAACCCCTTTATATAGTGCTACCATCACCTAAGAATATTATAGAGGGGGAATCTTTTAGAAGTAGAACCTTCTAAGAAGTCCTCTTACATTTATTATATCTAATTACCCATTTATTATATCTAACTACCATAGTGGGCCGTATTTAATAATATAGTGGACCTAGTCCACCTTACATTGAATGACCTCCACTATTATCACTATGGGCCCTCTGGCCCCCCCCACTACCTCACCTTCGAGATATCTTTAAAGTCTTTTGATGAAGGTATTATCGATTTTGACCTCATAGTAGTGTCTTGAAATGTCATCATCTTCTTCTTATGGGGAAACGCCAAATTTTTTTTCTCCATCTTTAAGATGAAGGTACCTAGATTTTTAAACCAAGAAAACTCGAGAATGATGCCAATTTTTTTTTTTTATACATAGTTGTAACATAGAATTGAGATATATACTCATATTCATCAATTGTCACTTGTAACTCCTTAATTTGAAAATATCTTCCTTTTCAATTATATTTGGCTCTGGAATTAATAATTGATTTTCCGAATCAATATTAATATAATTTTCGTTATGGTCCAAGTTGATAATGATGTTAACCTCTCTTCCTTGAGTCCCCTTTAATGTAAAACACCTGTAACATGAATTTGGATAAAAAAATTCATAATTTTTTTATCCTTTTCTCTTGTTATTGGACTCCATCTTGCTTTCATGATTAATTTACGATAATTGATACCCTTCTTTTTTTTCTCAAGGTTTAAATAAAAATTCTTTAATGGCGTGGAATAAATATATATATTCCCTTTTACCTTAACATCGAATTGAATTGGAATTCTTCTTCAACTCTTCTTGCTTTTCACCTCGTATAATACTTTTATTAATAAAATTTGAATTTAAATTTTACGATCTCTTTATTTTCAAGCTAAACTACTTCCTTTCTTTGAAATTGGCCCTTTAACATTGGCTTCCTTTTCTTAAATAATCCTTGATAATCCCTTAAATTTTTTTTTTTTTAAAAAAGATTTGAATATTCTCTATATATATATTATACTTTTCATTGATAACTTTTGTACTTTTAATAAAAGTAATTTAATATCACTTTATAACTTATATGCTTTTATAACTCTCTTAACTTTTCTAATAAATCTTTAAGGTCGCGAACTTTAAGTTTATTGGTAGTAATTCCTTAACTCAAGAAACTTGAAGTGGCTTAATACCCCAACACTCGTATTTTTACCCTGCTATAATTATATATGCTATTTTCTTATATATATATATATATATATCCTTTTTCACACATTCGACATGATGGTTTAAACTGGGGTCGTTTGAATTCCCTTACTTCTCTATTTATTCCGCATGACCAGTCACTATTAATGGAAATTGTAATCTGTTACTTCTTCGTTGACTCAACAAGGCTTGATTATTTCTAACTTGTGTTGATCTATAGGGATCAAATTACAAGATTCTCTAGTCTAATTCAGGGTGCAGGGCCGGAAATAAGAATAATGACGGGGTAGTTTGCTTTTCGCACAAGCCACGACTGGGTTCACAATGTGTTTCACTAACTCGTAATGGCTTCCCTGGATTCTTCACACGATGCAATACTTTAATGATGAAGACTTGCGGATTTTTTTGAATATTGATTGTGATTTTTTGAATACTCGAATTGATGCGTTGATTGGTCGCATTTTTTTACCTCTTGGCGGTGGCGACGGATAGATAGACCTAACTCTTGAACTTCCTTTCATTTTATCCATGCACCTGTTCTATTAATAATTGGTTGATGGGTATTTTTTTCTTGAACTGTCTTTACCACTATGCTTTTTATTTTCTAGATGTTAGCAAACATGTAGAATCTCCATCATCGCTGTTATAGTGACGACGAAAGCCAATTTCTTATGGTAGTCGCTCCTATTATACAAGTCGATTGTTGGCAGCTCAATATTCACTAGGGGTTGCTCCCGAGATACAAATCATTAATGTTTGGTAGAGATGTGTGACTACTCTATCTTTGTTGATGTCCTTGTTGTTGTTTGACCAAAAGTGGAATTGTCTATGTACACGAGGGCACATGAAAATAAAATGTCTAGTGGAGACAGGAAAAGAGGGACGCAACCTTGTTCCTTTATCTAACCTTCGTTAGAAAAGAAATAAATTGTTCAAGTCCTTCCTGTTATCCCCATTTTGTGGGATAACTAAGGAGATGATGTCTCGAGACCCTCAAGTTACAGACATGGAGTGTCAAGAGACCACATGACTAGCAGTGTCCACTTACACATATGGAAGCCCTCTCTATCACCACACTTGGATCCATCGTCAGAGCATCCACCACACCAACTAACTCTTGGAAAGCATTTGGGTCTTGCTCCATGCGGTATGTTATTCCCATTTTGTGGGATAACTAAGGATATTATGTCTCGAGGCCCTTAGGTTGTAGATATGAAGTGCCGAGAGACTACATGATCGACAATGCCCACTTGCACAGATGGAGACCCTTCTCACCACCACATAGGTCAGGATTTTCAAATGGTGTCCACCACACCAGCTGGATTCTGAGAGGCACTGGGCTTTGCTCCTTGAGGTACAAGTCAAGTATTATGGTGAGTGTCATTTCAATATTTGAGGCATTTTGAATATGTTGTAACTTAGACTTCTTTATATTCCATGACATATGCTTGGACGTTATGCCTTTTCCCCCTTTTCACCTTGCTGGTTGACATTGTGTCCTAGTAAGTGGTCTTCCTCGGGAATAGGTTTGCTACTAGGAACTCCCTTGAAGAGCCATCGTACCGTTCCCAACCATACTTACCACTTTCCATCACCTAAAACCCCCCATTTCCTTGTCTATTAGGATTTTAGGGTGTATTGACCCAAAGAAGGGGTTGTCCTTCATTCTATGGGAAGAAGGGGTTGAAGGCCCAGAGGGATTGTTTTTGGCTAAAAAGATAAAAGCCTATATATAAACCTTCTAGATGCTTCGCCCAGGGATCTCCCGAGAAAGCAATGAAACACTTCTCTGTAAGAAAAGGCGGACCCACAAGAATAAATGATAGAATGATTAGGGAGTTAGTTGGAGGATAGGAGGTCTCATCACGAGCTGACCTATCATGATCATGGGTATCTAGCGGTATGACATTACCATCATCTGGCCACCAAGCCAAGGTAGTGGCTCTCAGTTGCACAACTGAGAGAAAGGGGGTTTCATAACGAGCCAACCTTCTCATTTCAGCAAGGTATTTATGAGTGGCATTGTCATTATCTAGACGCCATGCCAGGACAGTGGCCTTCAACGCGTCCTTTAAAACATGAAAGAAACAAAGAATGCCAAGAGGATGGGCTTGGAAAAAGTGCATTGCAAACGAAGGTGCCACACACCGTCTACAAAGGAACCCATGAATGAGACACTACAACCCCTTGTATGTCATGAACCCGATGCCCAGTGAGTATTGATCCTTACCCACTTCATCTACTTCACATGGCTTAGAGAGCGTTCCACCTTGTGCCAAAGTAGTGTGGTTAACTTGTTTAAGTTATTTATTTTAATCAATTCTTATTTGCCCACACCTTGCATGTGAGTGGCTATGCCATCCTGCAAAATCGTGCTGGCTAGTACTTAAAATTTTGTTTTTGCAAAGTAATTATAATTTACCTCGCCTTTGCCTCATATTCCCTCCCCTTGCCACTTTGTGGATCTTGGGTAATAAGAAAGGGCAAAGGATTGAGTGGACAATTTAATTAGGCACCCATTTCTGTTATTGTTTGGCCACTAAAATAAGGTGACTTGCGGAGGCTAGAAGGCGTTGAAGTCGGGGACAGTTTCTAGACACTAAGTGTCCTCCTTGTTGAGCGCCCAAACACTTTGGATTTGACCTGTGGAGCTAGGGGAGAACCTTGTTCTTCTTATTGAGCACCCGACATTTCCTCTTGGCTAAGGGATAAGGACTTGGGGTAGTCACCTAGCTTAGGATTTCAAGTCCTCACATCTAAACCACTAAGTTAAAAAGAAACTTAAAATTAACTAAAAACAACCTAAACACTTGCAATTTTTATTCCAGTAATTTATTTTCAAGAATTTACATTCTATTTATTTTCTGCAAGTTATTCACATTATTCTTTATTTTTTATTCAAGCATTCTTTAATTCTTTGGGAAGTAATTGTTTATATGTAAAGTTATTTTGTAAATCAATGTGTGAATAAATTTGTTATTTTATTTCAAGTTGTAAAGATACCTTTTTTTGAATATTTGTTTAATGAATAGATAATCTTTAGGCATTGGTCTACTTGTTTATAAAATAAGGGTTTGCTTGTCATTAAAAGATTGCATATTGCATTGGTTGATTGTCATTTGGTTGGGTAACACTAATCAACCACTTAATTAACTATTAGAATTTTATTAAACCTTCACATAGTTTAATAGGGTCTACCTCCCTTGGCTTCCCTAAGAGTGAGCCAAGACGGAAGGAGTCAAGATTGAGGTGACAGTGGGTCTGGATTCAGGTTTGTGCCTCTAAGGACACACCAAGTGGGCTGGTTTCATGTCCCCTTCCGAGTGATCATAGGACTTGGACGCAGTAGCCTAAGTGATTCCCGTAGGCTATAGTCCTTAAGAAGGGAATTAATTAATTATTTAATGTCCTAAGCGGAAAAAGTGCCTAACAAAATGACATTAGATAATTAAAAGGGAAAAAGCGCCTAAAGTGACTTAGGAAGAATATGAAACGTCACTTAAATTGATTAAAAGGGTAAAAGGGTTGCAAAAGAATTAACGAACAAATAAAAGGGAAAAAGGAGGGCGCCCTCTCTCATTTTTCTAGCATTGGCATTTTTCTAATTTCTCATTGAGAGAGCTCATTGTGGCTTTGGAACTCTTGGGACGGAAACCCTAGGAGGAATTTTCAGAGATTGGCTTCGGTGGTGAGACCATCCACCCTAGTTAGTCGTTTTGGAGAAGAGGTCATCCAAATTTCTTCTGTGTGCTTCATTGATAACTAAGATATCTTCAGTAGTGGTTCGTTTCAATCATATTTGTGACTGAGTTTAGAGGCGGAGGCTGAGTTTTGGTATTCAAGGGGTCGACTAGTTGGAAGAAGGCCGAGTTTCCTTAAAGAATAACGTGGGTTCTTCAACATAATCAATTTCTGAGAGTTGTGGCACATTCTATGTGGTAAAAAGGGAGAATATCATTGTGAGAGCTGAGTCTCTATTCCCTGAGCAGCACTATCACCTTCGTGGACCATTTTATCTCTTGTTTCTTAGCTGGTGGAGGTGCTGGAAAATATATATCAGTGATAGCAGAGTATTCACCAAACCTGGGCGCATTTTTAGTGACTAAGGGACTGATTTCTCCATTGCTGGGCTGAGTTATGATGAGAATGGGGCGAGTTACTTCCTTCTGAACAGAATATATATATGCTGGGACGTATCCCTTGCTCTGACTAAAGTTATTGTTGAGGGTCAAATTATTTCTGCAAGAAGTGCCTTCTCAAGTTCTGGATCGTATTTTTGCTCTTGAGGGAGAATATGGAGTGTGGATTGACTTGTAGACTGATGGGAGGTGATTCCTTGTAAGATGGGCACATTCTCCTTGCAATATAGGCAGCTCCTGTTGTGAGTGATGATATTTGGAAGTGTAAAGTCTTTGACAACTATCTACAACACCATTTCCTCAACATATGTAAGGACCACCTGTTGGCACAGGGGAAGACCTAGGGTTCAACTCTAACAGTGCACCAACAAACCCTAACTACTGGCCCTTTCGAAAACACCTGCGAAGCAGATGAAGTCTCACCCGAAGTAGCAATATGGGGGTTGCAGGACACAGGTGTATACAACCAGGGGAAGTGCAAGATGATTCCATAATACAACGCAAGGTAACCTAGAGATTCTTAACAATATTACATTTAGCTTCGCGAAGTTAGTTATATCTCATTATCCTCAATAGGAACAATAAAAATGCAATAATAGTATAACAGATAGAAATTAACACAACATTAGCCACAAAGGGCAACAAGATTTACGTGGTTCACCCTCTCCCTAGGGCTATGTCCACATAATTGTGTTTCTTGATATAATAGATGAAAACATACATTTCTATATGCGCACTTAGCTAAAGATCCTCTCTCTTTTCCTCTTTGTTTTCCCTCCCTGCGCACCCAGCTGTAGGGTTGATCTTCGCACCCAACTGAAGATCCAGAATACAAGAATGCTCTACCACAAAATACTTCTATCTCTCAATATTGCTATCACCCACAACACCCGCTCAACTCTTCTAGATCTCTTTTTATACATTTCATGACTCTTAGAAACCCTAGACCGAAGTCCAGGTGCCAAAACCCTAGGTTCACATAACCCTCCTTTTAAGGACTTCAAAAACCTGTCCTTCCTTCTTCTCCGCGAGGTGCTCCAAAGCACCAATTAGAGTCTTCTTCCGCTTGCTGACCTGTCCACGATTCATCTTCCTTGCCTCTTTGTCTTCCTTGATCTTCTCCTTTAACGGCTCACTTTTCCTTGACCTCTCTCCCTCTTTTATGCTTCTTTAACCACTTCGACCCGTCCTTGGTTTGTGTGCCTTCCATGCTCTTCATACTTTGTCTTTCTTTTTCTTTAATCTTTGCTTTCTTCCTTAATACATGACCTAAGGGCCAACAGGCCCCCAACACTCACATGTGACTCGTCCCTAGTCACTGTAGGTCTGACCCTCCTGTATTACTTTGACTGCAGACTGCGCGGGGTGTTAATGTTTATGCCATTATTATAGTTCTTTGCATTTCAATAAATAAGAGCATCATAAGAACAAGATCATTGAGAAATACACATTCACAAGAGACACAACATTTATCCTGGGAAACCCTCTAGGGGAAGAAAACCCAGCAAAAACTTCCTTATCATAAATAGCTTATACAATGTTCAAGAGATAACTCAAACCAATACAGATATTCCTCCCCAAGAGATGCGCCACTCTTCTTCTCCTCTCTCTGGTAATTGCAGCTTGCCTCATAAGAGAAATGAGCAAGTGAGTTGTGTGTTAGAAGTGAGGTGCTAGCCTCTTATTTATACAAGACTGGCACGTGTGAGAGGGCTTAACTAGCAGGGCCGACCTCTCACTTTGGGTGGGTAAACCCACCTTTAATTAATTCTGGGTCTTCAATAATAATTTTTGGGGCCGACTTCTTATTCTACCCTTTATAATTGTCTGATGACCAATCTGCAAAAGGGGATTTGGTCCTTATACAATTACCGACATGATTAATCCACAATGGGGATTAATCCTAATAATAAAATAACAATAATAATAAGAATGCTCTTCGCAGTTACATTATTTCAACACTCCCCCTTAACAAGAAGGGTATTCTTCATCAGCATCAGGCGAGAGAGGTCTGCATCATCAGTGGCATCTGGAGGACAACATCGTCAATATCATCTTGAAACATTGGCTAGCATATTTGCGAGTCATCAAAAGTTTTCTTCATCGGCAACATCATCATTCTTGAAAGAATTCCATCATCATCTGCATCAATATGTATCAATAAAATGATACCTCATCACAGCACTAGGCTGGCACATCACAGTACTACACTGGCTCAATGTCACAGCTAATAAGCTGGTAGCTTAGTGTCAGTCACATCTTGCTTTACATCTAACAACTAGGTCAGAAGCAAGAAATATCATCATCTCGCTTTACGTTTAACAACTAGGTCAGAAGCGAGGAATCACAACGTCATGCTTTACGTTTAACAACTAGGTTAGAAGCATGACTCATCTTGCTTTACGTCTAACAACGAGGTCAGAAGCAAGGAACACATCAACTTCTCGCTTTACGTCTAACAACGAGGTCAGAAGCGAGGAATCATCTTGCTTTACGTCTAACAACTAGGTCAGAAGCAAGGAATCATCGACGTCATGCTTTATATCTAACAACTAGGTCAGAAGCATGACTCATCTTGCTTTACGTCTAATAGCGAGGTCAGAAGCAAGGATCACACGGCGTCATGCTTTACGTCTAACAGCGAGGTCAGAAGAATGACTCATCTTGCTTTACGTCTAACAGCGAGGTCAGAAGCAAGGATCACACAGTGTCATGCTTTACGTCTAACAACGAGGTCAGAAGCATGACACATCTTGCTTTACGTCTAACAATTAGGTCAGAAGCAAGGAATACATATACTCCCCCTTTCAAGGAGGGTCCTTTCGGACAATAACAAGCTTATCTCGAAAGTGTTCAAACTTTACACAAGATAGAGGCTTAGTTAACACGTCAACAACCTGTTCATCCGTGCTAATGTACTGGAGCTTCAAGGCTCCTCTCTGTACCATGTCACGGATGAAATGATAGTGGATCTCTATATGCTTCGACCTGTCGTGGAACACAGGATTCTCTGTCATTTTTATGCAGCTTTGATTGTCACATAGAATTGTGGTTGCTCTCATCTCCAAATCAAATAGGCTTGTCAGCAACTTTCGAAGCCATATAGCTTCGTAGCTAGCAGAGCATGCAGCAATGTACTCTGCTTCCGCTGTGTTGAGAGCAATACTGGATTGCTTCCTACTCTGCCACGAGATCATGGCTGATCCCAAACTGAAACAACATCCGGAAGTGATTTTTCTGTCAACAACGCTTCCTGCCCAATCTGCATCAGTATATCCACTCAATGTGAAGTCATGATCTCCATCATAACTGAGACCATAATCCATTGTACCTTTAGGGTACCTCATCACATGTTTTGCAGCCACTAGATGAACACGTATGGGCTCTACCAGAAACTGACTCAAGGTGTTCACTGCAAAACAGATGTCTGGTCTGGTGTTCGTCAGGTACATCAACGATCCAATAATCTGTCTGTATAGTGTGGCATCTATCAAGTCTGACGAAGTATCGACCAGCAACTTCAGCTTTGCTTCCATGGGAGTATTCATGGACTTGCATTCTAGCATGTTGAATCTCTTTAAGATTTCGACTGTGTACTTCCCCTGGTTAAGGAAGATTCTTTCTGGACTCTGCCATACCTCAAGACCTAAGAAGTAATGCATTAGGCCAAGGTCTTTCATTTCAAATTCTGCGGCAAGTCTCTGTTTACATTCACCGATGAGCTTTTCTTCTCCAGTTAAGAATAAGTCATCCACGTACAGTAGTAATATTACTGGTTCATTATCCATGATCTTGAAGTAGAGATTTGAGTCTGCTTTACTCTTGGTAAAGCCTAAGCTCGTCAAGAAACTGTCTATATGGCCATACCAAGTTTTGGGAGCTTGCTTCAATCCGTATAAGGCTTTCATCAATTGACAAACATGAGACTTCCTATCTTCAACCTCAAATCCTTGGGGTTGCTCTATATACACTTCCTCTTCGATAACACCATTCAGGAAAGTTGTCTTCACGTCCATCTGGTGCAGTTTCCATTTCATCTTGGCAGCAAGAGCTATAATGGTTCTGATTGAAGTGTATCTGGCCATAGGAGCGAATGTCTCTTCATAGTCAATACCTTCCTTCTGGGAAAAGCCACGAGCGACAAATCTTGCTTTATATTTCTCAATACTTCCATCAGCAGCATGTTTTATTTTGAAGAGCCATTTTGATGATACCACATCCTTACTTTTTGGTCTGGGAACTATTTCCCATACATCATTCTTTATTATGGATTGGTATTCCTCTGTCATGGCATCTGCCCATTCCTTCTTCTGGATGGCCTCTTCAAAGCATGTGGGTTCTTCATCAAGTAGATTGCACATCAAAGCCGTGTAACTGGAGAATGGCTTTGGTCTCTTCACCTGTCTCGTGGTTCCTTTTGGAACACCATACTTCTCTCCATCTTGAATAATCTCTCTTGCCCAAGCAGGCTTTCTTTTATGGGAGAAGGTCATTTGAGGAGGTTCTTGAACTTTTGTTATATCATGATCTTCAGGAGTCTCCTCATCAGGGGAAGCTATGACTTCCCTTACAGGTTCTGCAGCTGTGGGAACTTCCCTCACGGATTCTGTAGTCCTGGGATTTACAGGTTCCTCTCCATATACTTCTTCAAGCTGGCATCTTCTCGATTTCTTAAGTGCTGCTTTGTAATGTCCCCACTTTGGGACATCATCATAGGGTAGAGATTTATGATGACCAGAGTAGCTAGATGGATGCTATAGCGAGTACAGGGGTATTTGAGAGGCATTGTGGGGTCCATCTTGCATTGATGATCATATTCCATCATTATGAGCTATTCCGCACAGGTTGGCTTTGGTTTCGTTGCATTCCGACGATTTCCCGGATTTTGACTATTTTGAGCTATAAGTCAATGGAATTCACTGAAGAGGTCATTTTGGGCAAATTACTTGGAGGAACTTCTCAGTGTAATAGCTCATTGGAATCGGGAGGAGCAACACTACAGGATGGAATGGCTAGAAGTGACTTTCAGTGGCCAGGGAAGCCACAAGGAGAGATAAGGAGATTTTCAAAGGTAAAAAGGTTAATTAATTAATTAAAGTGATTTAATTAATTAATTAAATATTAATAAAATGAAAGTCCCTTTGGAGGGACAAGGTGAGCCAAAAAGTATAAAGGAAAGGCAAGGGCCTCTTCTCATTCATTCATGTATGATCTTATTTTGATATCTGGCTTTAGCTAGTGAGCCCATCTCTTGGGGGTTTTGAGGGTTTTGACATAACAAACCCTAGAGGATGATTCGGTGGTGAAAGATTCCACCTATCTTGTCCCAAGCTCGGTTTCGGAGATGCAATACTCTCCCACACTATTCTAGTTCCAGATCTACTCAGTTGCAGGAGGATTCTACATCAGTTTCATGTGCGGATAGAGAGAGGGCACACCAGTTGAGGGTTTCCAGCAAGAGGGGCGCACCATCTTTGGAGAGGGATTCGCTGTAGGAGATTGGCCGGGCCGTTGAGGATTCTATCACTTGGGTTTTCATTGCAGGGACTTGGACATCAGATCTAGTGCTTTCTAAGATAGTTTTATGGCTCAGATTATTTCTTGAGCAGTGGGACGAATTGAAGAGGAGGAGGGTGTTTTTGAGATCCATATCTAGTCCGTTTGGAGGGGTTACATTTCAGATCTGACCCTGAGACTTCACCTAGTGACTTGCAGTGTCCCGATCTATATTTCTGGAGAGTTTCAGAGCATTTGGAGGCCTCCTTTAGCAGGGCCAAATTATCTAGGGCTTCAGTCATCTAGTGGGGCGCATCATTCAGTGGGGTATTTTAGATCTATAGAGATTGAGAGGGATCTTGGAGATTTGGGCACCTAGGTTGTTCTTACCATCACTCGATCTATTAGTTGGCATATTTCTTAGGGTGATTGGACACTTTTGGCAGCAGGGTCGAGTTATTGAGGGTTTCAGCCTTCTATTGGAGCGTGGCATTCTTCAGCTGGAGAGTTTGGCATTCAGATCTTCTTGTATTGATCTTCATTTCTTATTCAGCCTTTGGAGGCATCTTTTGTATTAGCGGGAGCATTTTGTAGCAACTCTTATCTATTGTCTATTTTCTTGGCCATCTGTTAAGCATTCTAGATCGACATCTTCATTGTAGCAGGTTTCTCTATTTTATGAATAAAGAAGAATTGAGATGTTTTGGCTTGTCTATCTTATTGCATATGGTTGAGGTATGTTCCATGGTTATCTCTTGCTGTTATTTGCTGCATACACACATATAAACACATCTAAAAAGTAGATCAACAAAGTGTTTGACGAAATACCACAACCAGGAAAAAGTTTTAAAAAGACACCAAAACAGTGATGATCCTTGCATAATGGCTTGGGATCATTACAGTGGTATCAGAGCTTAAAATCCTGCAAACCTGAGGGGTCTTCCATAAGGAGAGATGGATTTGTTTTACCTTGCTAGAGAGAGTATGATCTGTAAAGGGGAATATTACGCCCTTGGGGAGGAAACTAGGGCTCAATTGACATTCCAACAGTTTTTATCTATAAAAAATCCTAGGTGGAGCAAAGAGGAGATTACATATTGGGTCAACAAAGCAGAGGAAAACAATTCTATGGATATTTTGGACTTTACTAGAGGGATTGTTGATTGTGATGAGGAATATCAAACCCTCAATGAGAATCTCAGAGGCCTAATGACATTCCATCATTTTGTATCCTATAAGAATCCTAGTTGGAGCACAAATGAGGTTACACATTGGGTCGGCATAGCAGAGGAAAATAGAGCGATGTCAGCTAGATGGTTGGAAGAACAGAGAAACCCCACGCCTAGTAGGAACACACAACCTTGCCACTATTGCAAGGGGCCGTGGGAACTTGGTCATAGGTGTAGGGATCAAAGGCACACTATTGAGGCACACCATGACAGTGATGATGAGGTGTGTGAGGATGGAGCGATAGATGTGGATTCAGAGCAGTCGAATGATGACAGTGACTCTTGCACAGAGACTAGTGATAGTGACTCTACCTCAAAGGATAGTGATGATGACTCTTGCACAGAGGCTGGTGATAGTGACTCTACCTCAGAGGATAGTGATGATGACTCTTGCACGGAGGTTACTGACGCTTGCACGCTTGAGGAGGATGATGACCCTTATGTAGTGGATAGGCAGTTGGATGGACAAGACGATAGCATCGGTGCATCAACAGACATATCACATACCATTGATGTCTTTACGTCTCAGCAAAGTAGTGACACTAGTGAGGAGTCACGTGTTATCACCTAGAGATGATGAGCTTCCTATGGGGGCCGTGACACATATGTCACCTGTTCAGACACCCATGATAGCCACGTCACATGAGGAGACCTGTGGCACGTCAGGTATGATGGATGAGCCTATTGTGAGGGTTGCACGCCATGGACATGTAGATCCATCGATCCAGGAGGAGATACAGGGAGTACAGATAGGGGACCTTACACATACAGATCAGCTAGAGGAGATTGAGTCACAATTATTAGAGACTCCATTAGTTGAGCAGATTGCAGAGGTTGACAAGTTGATGGAGCACTTACTTCCAGGAATGGCCTGCATTGATGAGGATGCACTCTTTAGCATTCAGGATGACCATAGCACGTGTCTGGATACAGCTATATGGGATCCAGGCGCAGATGATAGTAGCAGGTTGAGTGCACAGGAGGATACGACAGCTCATACAGGATACAGTGTGATTCGAGGGGAGTTAGCATCTAGTGATGGGATGCAGTGGCATATAGGCGTACCCAGCAACATAGTAGATAGTGGACAGTCCAACACTTTATCTTATGTAGAGGGTGTTTCTGGGGGTTCCAGAGTTGACACTAGCCAGATTGACACTAGCAGTGAGGGGTCTGAGATGGCACCTCAGCATGACTATGATCAGGAGTCACACCACTTAGCAGCAAAATTGAGAGTTAGTGAGGCTATGATCCTGGCAGCCACTAGACGTATTGATGACATGCATGCAGTGATGGCAGATTACTGTTGGAGAGCATCAGTGGCACCAGGTAGCTCAGATGGAGGATTTTCCATGGATGGTTTTCACACTCTCCGGGAGAGAGTATCTGTGATGAGGACTGACTACCAACAGTTGTTGACAGACAGGGATTATCTACTGAGGGTTGGTGAGATGTATCATGAGACTCTGAGGGAGCAAGGGTTGGAGATGGACTGACTCACTCAGGATTTGGAGAGCACTCGAGGATTCTTGAGAGGCACACATACCGCCCTTCAAGAATCAGAGTCTAGGATAGATGAGTCTCTTGAGGAGATCCATTAGAGATCCACTTCATTGGTCTTAGTGGATACTCAGATGTATCAGTCAGTCACGTTTTTAGAGGGTGTTGATGATCTAGCAGAGGAGCACCAGTTGATGGAGGACACTTCCCTTTGTGCTCTGAGAACGGTTGACCTCCATGTAGGGGTTGATCCAGCAGTATGTCCAGGATCTATGATGCAGCATGAGTCTACGGGAGATGACATGAGTATGCCGGAGCATACAGTGCTGAGTGATAGCTCACAGGTACATGTTGAGACGTATGATGCGATTCCGAGGGGTATAGTGCCTTGCAGGGAGGAGACACACCTAGGGGAGCATGCAGATGTCACTCTTTTGTAGTAGCACCTAGTTATGAGAGATCACCTTCACCATATTAGTAGTTGCATGGGAGATGACAGTTGGAGGTTGGTTGAGCAGTAGTTGGAGGAGTTACTTCTGGTTGTACTGGTGGTGACCACGGGGGAGTACTTATCATGGATACCGATGGACGAGCTTCTGGTCGAATCCTTGGGATTGACCAAAGCATGTGACGCCTCCCAGTACTACAGTCAGCTGTAGATATGTCTGTTATCCTTCTTCGACACATTTATCATTGACAACAGCATGAGGAGGACATCAGATGAGCACAGAGGGCTTCTGACAGTGATTAGTCTCACACAGGAGCAGTTAGAGGAGGTTGGAAGTTATAAACTTCCAACTTTACCATGGGATCCGGGTGTTCATTTGGCTAGCAGGATATCTGACTTCATGTTGACCCGGGTTGCACCAAAGAGCCACACACTCCACCTTGGTTTGGTTTGGAGTGGGTCTGCACGTACTTGTCCTACGGGGCGAGATCTTTCCTTCCATTCGATCATCATGATAGGGCATGGAGATGTTTGGACAGGTACTTCTTCTACAGAGGTGTCTTCACTGATACAGTTTCTGGACAATAGGTCCAATGGTCACAGGTATTTCAGCTGGAGGACCCAGGAGAGGAGGGTTTAGGATGTATGCAGGGGGGCAGACAGTCATGGTCAAAGTAGCGCAGTGTTAGCATGAAGATCTTCGACAGAGATTAGCATGGGACCTAGGGATTGCCGGATTGGGCATTGCACGGATTCACAGGAGAGAGTGGACCATTGCAGAGGAAAGTTATTCTAACTTTCCATTGAGCTTCAGTGTTGAGGGGAGCACAACGCTTGAGGGTGTCTCACGGAGGTTTTGCAGTAGCTCATTCTAGCATTATCATGTGCAGTTGATGGAAGCTGTGTGGATCTTGATAGAGATTTGGAGGATGGACTCATTCCGAGATGAGGCCATGTGTCATGTGCAGGAGGTTCACAGGGGTGATATTTTTTAGGACGATGCTTCACAGAGTATTGCAGTTCACTTCCTGACATGGGATCCAGGGGGTGGAGTGTACTATTGTTCGTCTTTGGATGGGTTCGGCTATGTATCCCACAGGTGGACATGGGATCCTGGTATTTTATTTGAGATGATTTGGTTATTTCTTGAGGACAAACAATTTTCTAGCAGGGAGGACTGTAATGTCCCCACTTTGGGACATCATCACAGGGCAGAGATTTATGATGACCAGAGTAGCCAGATGGATGCTACAGCGAGTACAGGGGTATTTGAGAGGCATTGTGGGGTCCATCTTGCATTGATGATCATATTCCATCATTATGATCCATTCCGCACAGGTTGGCTTTGGTTTCGTTGCATTCCGACGATTTCCAGGATTTTGACTATTTTGAGCTATAAGTCAATGGAATTCACTGAAGAGGTCATTTTGGGCACATTACTTGGAGGAACTTCTCAGTGTAATAGCTCATTGGAATCAGGAGGAGCAACACTGAGCAACACTACAGGATGGGATGGCTAGAAGTGACTTTCAGTGGCCAGGGAAGCCACAAGGAGAGATAAGTAGCTTTTCAAAGGTAAAAAGGTTAATTAATTAATTAAAGTGATTTAATGAATTAATTAAATATTAATAAAATGAAAGTCACTTTGAAGGGACAAGGTGAGCCAAAAAATATAAAGGAAAGGCAAGGGCCTCTTCTCATTCATTCATGTATGATCTTATTTTGATATCTGGCTTTAGCTAGTGAGCCCATCTCTTGGGGGTTTTGAGGGTTTTGACATAACAAACCCTAGAGGACGATTCGGTGGTGAAAGATTCCACCTATCTTGTCCCAAGCTCGGTTTCGGAGATGCAATACTCTCCCACACCATTCTAGTTCCAGATCTATACTCAGTTGCAGGAGGATTCTACATCAGTTTCATGTGCAGATAGAGAGAGGGCGCACCAATTGAGGGTTTCCAGCAAGAGGGGCGCACCATCTTTGGAGAGGGATTCGCTGTAGGAGATTGGTCGGGCCGTTGAGGATTCTACCACTTGGGTTTTCATTGCAGGGCCTTCGACATCAGATCTAGTGCTTTCTGAGATAGTTTTATGGC
>JASDQU010194328.1:2576-14420 GCA_032191745.1 Picea mariana | reverse complement strand
ATGTATATATAGTAAAGTGTTGAGGTATCCACACGAAAGTCTGTAGAATAAATAATGCATATCATTATGGCTAATGTTAATATTATGCATAGACTTTAACTCTAATATGCATACAATAAAGGAATAAATATATGTCTAATGGATTATCTCTGTGTCACAATCAAATGTTGTGGATTCAAGGAACTTAATGTCCCCTAAACAATTTTTTTTTTATTTGGGAAATTTGGGGTATATTACATAAATGGGTTGGCCAAGTGGTAGTAGACTAAGACAATTTGTGGACTTAAATAAAATTCAAAAAGACACATTCCATATTTATAGGAGAATTTGTGAACATGTGTAAATTTGAATCCGACAGGTGGTCAGTGAACAAGAGGCCCAAGACAAGTGTCACAAGTCCTAGAAAAAATAAAAGAAGTCATAAAAAGGGAATGGAACTCCATTCCTAGGAGCAAAAGTGATAGCTTGAGAAGGCTATGCACAAACTGAATTGAAACATTGAATTTTCAAAGATTACACACAACAATTGGAGCTCAGAATTCTGCAAGAGGCCACATAGGAAACCCCTTGGATTATGAACTCATCTTGGGGGTGACAGAGGTGACAGAGACTCTAGTCTAAGGTTGGGAGGAATAGGGTAGTCAACGTGTGGTTTCCCCAAAGTTCCATGTTTTATTTCTTGTTATGAATATGTTGATTTAAATATTATTGTGTTTTTATTTTGTGTTACGGTGGCTAAAATCTTTGCTTAAATAAAATGTAACATTATTAGAATTAAGTGCATTATTAAATAGGATCGATGCATATCATAAGTTCAGGTAGAAAAAATATGAAAAAAGTTTAATAGTTATTTGGATCCTAGAACTATAAACATAATCATACTATCAGTAATAAAACAATGAAACTCGTAGGTAAAAATCTAGTTAATAAACCAGAGTTTTATTCGGATAAGAAACTTTTATGGAAAAGAACAAAGTTTCATCAAATACAATAAGTATAACTAAAATGAATCATTAGAGGGTTCATCGAAATAAAATGTATACAACTGGAAAGTAATTGATACATATTAGGAATCCATACAGATTAACCAAGGTTCAATATATATACGTAGAAAAGGAATTATTACATATTCAAATAGTGTTCTACAAGATACATTATGCATATATTCGAAAGGGAAATTTCTACAAAGCTAGACAAAGTACACTGTGTATATTAAAAAGGAAGGGATCGATTTAAAATTAAACCAAGTTTAGCAAGATATGAGTATTGAATATATATTCAATAGGGAATCGTTACAAAAACTAGACAGAGTTTAAACTAATGATTGTGTAGGATCGAAAGGGAATCCATTACTTTCTAAATAGAGTTTAAACAAATACTAAGTAATGAATGTGTAAATAAGGAATGTATATATTTGAGAAGGAGTCGTAAAAAAAAATACATATGGTTACAAAACTACAAAAGTGTGTAGACAATTGTCTGAAGCCATGAGACATTCAAGAATAATTACATACAAAAGTATTCGGTCAACTAGTTTGACAAAATGTAGGAGAAAAATAATCACATTTTGTGATATCAGATTGTAAACTTAAATAAGTATTGAATCCTAGATACGTTTCTTTACAAGGGAATTACTAAAGCTCTATCATAACCATCGTCTCATCACCTACATAATGAACAGGAAAAAAAATTAGTAAGTTACATGAGTTTTTATAATCAGACAAAAGTTATATACACAAATAGAGATAGACTTACCATGGATGACCATAGTGTCAATGTATCTCCTTTCATCATTGTTGAAACGCACCTGCATGACCAGGGTAATAATATAACTGATGGGTACCCCTTGCAACATCAAAAGGGCCCATGATTAGTTAATATCCAAGAATAAATAACAGATGTAAATTATAGCATATTTACAAAATGTAAACCAAATAAAATATTAATTTGTGTGCGAACATCGCCTGCATAAATAATTATAACAGAAGTCCTAAACTAAGTCTAGGATGAATAAAACGAGATCAAGGGTCTTAACCATCGACCCTAAATGAAAGTGACAAAACAAATGAATTTAAATGGCTACACTAATCCTATAATGGTAAACTCAGACCATTGAGTTCATGAGAGTACTAGGTACTGACAGAAAATCCCCGAGGTTAAGGTAAAACCCCTCAAAACAAATCTGGAAGTGAGACTACTGCAGTTGAATATACAACCTACTTTCACTCCATATATATTCAACCACCTATAAGAGATATAGATGACATAATATGGTTCGACTCCAACTACAAAATAATATTTTAAAGGATAATGCTCAGGAAATATTACCAAGTTAATTAAGCTACCAAATCTAGCTACAACAACCTGAATGAGTAAGGGAGGTGCTTACCATTTAAAGGCATCGACTTTGAAATTGTTTGAAACGACCAACTGCAAGCCCAGAGAATCTATGAACGCCTGCAGATTTTACCAAATAAATTGATCTGGATTTAGGAGCAGAATGAACTGATTAACATACTAAATTTAATAAACACATAGATATGAAGAAAACTACAGATATCCACTGAACAATATCTTCTATTGAATAAATGAAATAGGATGAAACTGTAAAAATGCAGAACCAAAACACTTGTTCAAATGGTGGTAGTTATCTCTGAGAAGAGATGTGGCTTCTACGCACATCCGTCCAAGAAGAATCATCACAATGAAGCTCCATAGGCCTTTTTAACATTACTCTTGAATTCAAAAACCCTAGACATCCAAAAACCTAACCTTAGGAGATGAAACACCAAAATTTATGTGGACCCCAATGGGTAAGTTGGTACCTGAAGTTCTTGGGGTCGTAAAGTTTGCATACAACCTTCATTTTAGGCATGTGATAGACCATTGGAAAGGTATTTTAGAGAACTACACATTACGTTGTCAAACTTTGAATCTAGGGATGATTTTAGGGGTTAAATTTTTCTCATGGATTAATTTTCCATAATTTTTCCAAAAACGAGATTTGTTATTTTAAGAATGATTCACAGAAATTCTATAGGATAAAATTATTTTATCTTAAAAATCCCCAAAATGTTATAAAAACTATATAAAAGACTTAGAAATTTGAATATTTAAAAATAAATATCGTGAAACATTTATATTTGACATATGAAGGATTAGTAATATTCACCAAGGTTTATACATTTTAAAACAAATTTCCATCCTTAAAATCATCCATGTTTGAATCCATCTACAGTTTGATTATGGCGAGCCAAAAAAACATTGTTTAGGGCCCCAAAACGGCCCTGGAAGTACAACAATATGCAATGACATGAAAACATACAAAATAATCTAGTTGGATTAGGTGGGAGGCCACCAGTATCCACCTAGAAGATGTGTAGGGCTTCAGATAGCCCCGAAAGTGTAGAACCCATGATTACAAAAAAGTACAGAAGAACATGCCAAAATAAAAACTATCAAGAGGAGTCAATTGGAATAGGTGTGTGGCCACCAATATCCACCTGGATAAATCCTCCCCCCTTAAGAAGAAATGGTCTCCATTGCGTTGAATTCTGCCATTAGGTGAGGAAACTTCTGTTGAATTTGGCCCTAGGTGACCACTATCCTTGGTGTAGGAGTTTCCCCACCTTGAAAACCTGATAAATTTGGATCCTCTACTGGCGAGTGCACTTGACCTGTGTATCCACTATATGATCAATGGATGTGTGTTCCATGCATTCAGGGTTGAGCTCTGTTGGTGTTAGCTGCTCTCCTATATTTGAGGTGTCCAATAGTTGTGGAAAATATGGCCGAAGGAGGTCCACATTCAACATTGGGTGCAAGCTTCTATCGGATAAATTGGTAGGTGTGGACACTAATTCATCTCCCTAGATCCACCTAGATCTAGAACATGACACTTTCCTTAAGTTTTAGATATTGAATTTACTAACTAAAGGGGGATGGGTGACATACCATTTAAATGTCTCTTCCTCTCGCCATCGCCATCCTAGCTCCGTTCCAACGTTCATACAATGATGAACTTGCAAGAGAACGCAACCAAACAAAGTGATACAAATAGCATAAACTCAATATAAACCTATGTATGTGATCAAGGAATCATACAATAAAACACAAGCTTTATAGGAAAGAATCATATTATTGTATCATATTGAATGTGAAAGAGAGATTACAACCATGGCCTTGATGTCGTAAGGTACCTTCCAACTGTCCTTCATTCCCCACACACTTCTTACTCCAAGGATTCTGAGACCATGGATCTGATAGCTACTCACAATCTATATTGACAAAGCAAATCTCAAAGCCACTTTAACCAAGATAACAATCCCAAGCCAAAAACAACTTATCCCAATCCAAGCTAACCTTCTCCATGAGATCTCCTCTCGTTTTATAAGTTGAATAGGATAAGGTGAGGAGGTTAGGATGATCCCACCAAATCATGAAAGCGAGTAAGATCCAAACCATTCAGATGCCACCTCACCATGGAAGTTTCTCCTTCTAGAAGAACCGAGAAGATGCTCATTTTTCCCACATGTAAGAATTGTCGCACCCTGCCTATAGAGAAAACTGCAAACCCCGCATGACCTATCTATGATGCAGCCTATGAGAATCAGGAATTCTCACAACCTAGCTATAATGCAACATGGGAACTTCCTTTTTTATAGGGTTTTTACAAAGGAAAATGCACCTTTTTTTCTCAGGAAAAGTTTTCTCCCTTCTTTCTTCAGGAACTCAGGCCACTAACCTCTCTGAAGACTACAGATAGGTTTACATAATTAACAGTCATAGGGATGACAAAAATAATGTGTAACAGAGAGCCCCCCAAAGTATGAAGGTAGAACAGAGTGATAGCTAAAATACTTTGTCGAGTGTGTGTAGGGAACAAAGAACAGTCGATCGAAAACCTACCAACAAACAAGGAAATACAGTACAATGATATATCGTCACTGAGGTAGGCATTCCCATACTCAAAATACAATTAAATCAAAGTATAAATATCGACATGAAAAGATCCATGTCAAGTAAGACAGGTCATGGCCACCAAACATACACTATGGATCCATGTCGATATGACTGAAATATGAACATAGCCACCAAAAATACATTGTGGATCTATGTGTTAAAGACTAAAGTTTGAACATAGCCATGAGACATACAACGTGGATCTATGTAACAGTACAAACTAAATATACTCCAACGCAACCTGAATCTGTCAAAAAAGATCCAGGGTCTTCATCTCCACCACTCTATAGTACGAATCTAACCATGTGAATCCATGTGTCAAAGTCGAACATGGTAGAAACCACTTGATTACCGGTCATTAGTGTATATCATTAACAAGCATGAGGGAAATCACAATTAATGTCAATGACTCCCAAGGTACACTAGTACAATCCAACAAATGTGAATTAATGAGATGAATTCAAACACTCGACGAAATCTCCTGATCAGGGGTCAATAATGAAAACCCACTGTCGAAAGAAAGGAAACCTACCATTGAGGCATGCAAGTTACAAGGTACCAATTGGTTTCTAAGTCTAAGTCCTAGATAATGAGTTGAATTCGACAAGAAAAGACTCGTCATAGGAGGGCCTTAATGTATCCCCCATCAATGACACGAAACAAGTAAGAAGATTTGATGTAGATCAGAGTAACAAGTGATTCGGGACTGACTCAGGGATGGTCGATGCAATAGAAGGCTTAAGGACTGCAGAAATGGCTGACGCAATAGAAGGCTTTCCAGGTTGAACTTCTCTTTGAACATATTGACGACATGAGGATTGTCTTGGAAACACTGACTCAACAACAGGGATCACAGAACGATTTGTAATCTTATAAAGGAGTATGATCAAGAGACAAGTGGATTTTCCAACCTAGACACAAGGCGAGTGAAAGGGTGTCATGTTCAAAAGTGACTCTTCCATAGAATACAGTTTTAGATACATTTCTTTCCCAATTTTTCTCCCCACCATTTCTGGCAAGTACCTCTTTATTTTTACGCAATCTTGAGGAGGATATCATATGCTTGTAATGTAAGCTCATCCTTCAGATGAGTCCCTCGAAGTATGTTTATCGAACCCTAGGAAGGAGTGGTTCGGTCCCGTATGGGCCTGTCGATGTTTGTTTAACGAGTCCAAAGATAGAAAACTCAAAGGTTTTTCATGATTATAGAGTCTGAAAAAACACTTAGAAGAGAACTCTTTCAGTTTGTTTTTCGTAAAGTAGTCTAATGAGACCGAAAAAGAGATAAACTATCGCTCAACATATGTTTTCTTCCAATACTTTAACGAGCATGAAAATAACAAGATCGCTCGGCAATCTTTTCATGTTTAGATAGTCTAAAAAGAGTTTAAAGGGAACTCCAGTGGCTTCCCCTTTCGTATAACATTTATGAGTCTGAAAAAGTGATAAAGGTATACTCTGTTACATTCTCATTGATTTACGAGCATGAGAAATAACAAAGACTAATCTCGGTAACTGATTCTCATGTATTTACGAGCATGAGAGAGAAAAAAGACTATTCTCGGGATTGTTTTTATTTTTACGCAAGCTTTAAAACAAAACAAAACTATGCTTGGGATAGATTTTATTTTTACACAAGCTTAAAAACTAAAAAAAACTATGCTTGAACCTGGTTTCATTTTTACAGAAGCTTGAACCAGAGGAAACTATGCTTGAGGTAGGTGGTTTCATTTTTACACAAGCTTGAACCATAGAAAACTATGCTTGGACCTGGTTTCATTTTTACACAATCTTGAACCAGAGGAAACTATGCTTGAGGTGGGTGGTTTCATTTTTACACAAGATTGAACCATAAAAAACTATGCTTGTGACTTCCCAATGCATAACAAATGAAATGGTTGGTACATAGCCCCCATCTTAAGAAACTAGCGACTCTAAATTCAACATGAAGTGCAGAGGCTGAAAGCATTGCCCCCCAAGCTTCGGTTTCATCCAACTACGAAGGAGAATGAAATGAAGTTTGAAATACTATATGTAGGACTTGACCCAAATGGAGAGGTGGAAGTTGTTTCATTTTTTAACGAGCTTGACACATAAGAAGAACTATGCTCATGACTCCAAGTTCAATCCCCAGACCTCTGTTTCATTTTTTAACGAGGTTTCCACATAGATGAAAAAACTATCCTTGGAAGTGGTTTCATTTTTTAATGAGCTTGAAATCAGAAAACCATGCTCAAGTATGGTTTCATTTTTAAATGATCTTGAAATCAGAAAATCATTCTCAAATACCTGTGTTTCATTTTTTAACGAGGTTGCCTTAGAGATGCAAAAACTATCCTTAGAACTGGTTTCATTTTTTAATGAGCTTGAAATTAGAAAACCATGCTCAAGTCTGGTTTCATGTTTAAATGATCTTGAAATCATAAAATCATGCTCAAAGACCTATGTTTCATTTTTTAACGAGGTTGCCTCAGAGATGCAAAAACTATCCTTGGAACTGGTCTGCGAAACCGGAGATTCTGGGTTCGATCCTCAGTGGAGTCGCCAATTTTGTTATCGGATAAATCGATAGGTGCAGACACTAACTGATCCCTAGATCCACCTAGATATAGAAAAAAACACACTAGAACATGATGCTTTCCTTAGGTTTTAGATATTGAATTTACTAACTAAAGGGGGATGGGTGACATACCATTTAAATGTCGCTTCCTCTCGCCATCGCCATCCTAGCTCCATTCCAAAGCTCATACAATGATGAACCTGCAAAAGAATGCAACCAACCAAAGTGATAGCAATAGCATAAACTCAATATAAACCTATGTATGTGATCAAGGAGTCATACAATAAAACACAAGCTTTATAGGAAAGAATCATATTACTGTATCATATTGAATGTGAAAGAGAGATTACAACCATGGCCTTGATTTTGTAAGGTCCCTTCCAACTATCCTTCGTTCCCCACACACTTCTTACTCCAAGGATTCTGAGACCATGGATCTGATAGCTACTCACAATCTATCTTGACAAAGAAAATCTCAAAGCCACTCTAACCAAGATAACAATCCCAAGACAAAAACAACTTAGCCCAATCTAAGCTAACCTTCTCCATGAGAGCTCCTCTCCTTTTATAAGCTGAATAGGATAATGTGAGGAGGTTAGGATGATCCCACCAAATCATGAAAGCGAGTAAGATCCAAACCATTAGGATGCCACCTCACCATAGAAGTTTCTCCTTCTAGAAGCATTGAGAAGATGCTAGTTTTTATCATGTGTAAGCATTTTCGCGCCCTGCCTATAGAGCAGACTGTGAACCCCTTGCGACCTAGCTATGATGCAACCTACGAGAATCAGGCATTCTCACACCCTAGCTATAATGCAACCTACGAAATTCCTTTTTTATAGGATTTTTACAAAGGAAAATGCACCTTCTTTTCTCATGAAAAGTTCTTCTCCCTTCTTTCTTCGGGAACTTAGGCCACTAACCTCTCTAAAGACTACGGACAGGTTTACATCATTAACAGTCATAGGGATGACGAAAATAATGTGTAACACAAGCCAAGGACAAGTGGAGTGTTGAGCTTGAAAGCATTGCTATCCAAAGCCTTGGTGATAGTGTAAGGCCCATAGAGAAGTGGGTGGAGCTTCCAATGGGGCCTTGTAAGATGCTCCTTCTGCAAATGTAACCAGACTTTGTGCCAACCAAAAACTAGTGTGGTACCCTGTGTTGATCATGGCACTTCTTATACTTATCATTTTCTTTATGAAAAATCTCATGGACCTATTGGAAGATGTGATGAATCCTCTCAATGAATTTGGTGGCCTTGTCAGTCTCACACTGAACATGGGAATATTATGTTTGTCTCGTGGCAAGAGGTAGTACAACATCAATGGGACCCAAGGGTTGGAATCCCAGCCCCACCTGAAATGGGCTATGGATGGTGGAGCTATGGAGAGCCTTGTTGTAATTGTGTTGAACATAGGGGAGACTCTCGTCCCATGTACGCAGATGCTTAGACTTGTACATGCGTAGAATATGCACAATCATCTGATTGACAACCTATGTTTGGTTGTTGGTTTGGGGGTGGAAAGTAATGGATTTAGTGTGCTTGGTGTCCAACAGTGACCAAAGACTCGACAAAAATGTGTTGAGGAACATGTTGTCCAGGTCATAGATGATGGTATGTGGTATCCCAAAATGGACCCACACTTGTTCGAATAAGAGCTTGGCAGTATCTGTCGCTGTGATATTCTTCTTACAGGCTGTGAGGATGGCCATCCTCGAAAACCAATCAACAACCACAAATACACAATCATTTCCTTGCTTGGTGGATGGAAAGTCAGAAATTTAATTCATTGATATGGATTCCCAAGGCTTCTTTAGAGTAGGAAGAGGGGTGTATAATCCTTGCTTCTTGATGGATGGCTTGGAAATCGCATCGAAAGTACAAGATTTGATATACTTGTTGACGTCCTGTCAAATTTTTGGTCAATAATTTTTTTTTTGTAGAATGGCCACAACTTTCTCCATGTCGAAATGTGCTACCATCCTACTATAGTAGGCTTCCCAAATCATCTTTGCATGCTCACTTGCAGGAACAAACAGATGGCCCAGATGGCATAACAGTCCACCCTGAATGTGAAAATCGATGACATTCATGCCTATACCTAAGAGTTGATAGGTGGTGGTGAAGTCTGGATATTTCTGATAAATTTGGGCCACTCAAATGCCTCATGTCTAGAGGAATGGAGCATAGTGGTGAGTACAACCATGAGAGGTAGACTGAGGTAGTCAACGACATGATTTGAGCTCCTTGTATTATACTTGATGTTGATATGGAATTGTTGCAGGTAGGTTGACCACTTCTGATGGTGGTCGTTCTACAATTTCCATTGTGTCTGTGTGAACTGCAAAGGCTTGTGATTAGTGTGGATGATTGTATCCTTTCCCAGAATGTAATCTTTCCATTGACGACAGGCTTGTACAATGGAATACATTTCCTTGTCATTAGTGGGGTATTTACGAATAGTATCTAAGAGTGTCTCACTATCGTATGCCATCGGATGACCGTGTTGAGTGAGAACTACAACTACGGCATAGTCAGATGCATTAGCCTCGATCTCGAACAGTTGTTGCAGATCAGGTAAGGAGAGTACTAGAGCTGAGCACAAGCGATGCTTCATATCATCAAATTCTCGTTGTTGTTCCTTACCCCACACGAAATTTTCCCTGCCACCTCCCTTGGTCACTTTTCTGAGGGACCATGTAATATGGAAGAATCCCAACACAAACCATCGGTATAAGTTTCCTAGTCCCAAGAGGATCCGAAGCTTGGTTAGTGTGGTCGGGGATGGCCAGTCATGAATGACTTGGATCTTAGTTGGATCAACATGTACGCCATGCTCATCAATAATGTAGCCCAAGTATTGGAACTTGTTCATGCTAAAGGATCATTTTTCCAAGTTGGTATATAGCTTGTGTTGTCGCAGAGTGCTCAAAACCTGTTGAAGATGTCGCATGTGCTCCTCCCAAGTTCTACTGAAGATGAGGATTTCATCCAAATATACCACCACAAAAGAGTTGGTTAAGGGTCTCAATACATCATCCATCAACCTCATGAAAGTGGTTGGTGCATTTTTTAAGCCAAAGGGCATGACCAACCATTCAAAGATACCTTCTTTAGATTTAAAAGATTTCTTCGATACATCAGTTGGCTCAATGGGAACTTGGTGGTAGCCATATTTTAGTTCAATCTTGCTAAAGAAATTTTCCCCCTTGAGTTGGTCAAGAAGGTCCTAAATCCTAGTAATTGGGTATCGATTCCTGACTGTGATTTTATTTAATGATCTGTAATCAATGCAGAGTCATCAAGTCCCATCCTTTTTCTTCACTAGTACAATCAGGCTTCCACAAAGGGAGGAGTTGAGTCTGATGTGCCCATTTTGAAGGATCTCTTGGATCTGACGCTTGATTTCATCATTTTCCATCAACGAGAAACGATAGAATGGTTTATTAGGAAGAGGGGCATTGGGGGTTAGATAAATTGGATGCTTGACATGCTAGTGCATCGGTACCTCGGCGGGTGAGGAGAGGATGTCTATGTACTCTTCAATGATCACGTCCACTTGATTCTACTGTGAAGAGAGGATCTGTGTAGAGGCCACAGATGTGGCAACAACCTTCTTATTACTCTGAGAATTTATCACAAATAAGATGAACTTCCCAGCCTGTGAAATGACCTTACTGCATTGGTTAGCAGAGATCAAAGAAATAGCGGTAGGAGGTGCTATCTATGGTATCCTATACAATTGTCTACCCAAAGTAATAATAAAACTATGGGGTCTAGACACATACACATCATGACACTTCCATAAATATGGTTGTAAATAACATCACAAACTTCAAGGGGATCAATATCACATAATACCTCATCTTTTAAAGGCTTTATGTCGTAGGGAAGACGACATTGTTGGATGACACAAAGATCTCTTCCTTGGTGAAGCCAACCAATGGTGTAGGCTTGCGGGTCTGGTGTCATTAGTAGGTCAATCTGCTTGACAACCTCTGCTGAGACCAAGTTCTTATGACTTTCGCTATCGACAAAAAAATGAAGTGGAGCCCCCTTTACCCACATATATGAGTGAAAGAGGCATTTCCCTTCCTTTGGTTCTTCTAGATTTCTTGGACGAAATTTGGTGGTAGCAAAAGTGGCACTGGGTTCAACATCGATAATTTTCTTCCCTCCTTCTGGATTTGATTCAAAATATGAATTGACCTCTGAATTGGAATACTTCATCTTAGCCACAAGGGATTTCTTGGAGTGACATTCTTCAGTGTTGTGCCAAGGGATTTTATGGTATTAACATCATTTTCAAATGTCCTTC
>JASDQU010194326.1:4373-19387 GCA_032191745.1 Picea mariana | reverse complement strand
ACAAAACCTAAGGTTACTAGTCCAACCTAACCATTAGGTTTTCTAAGTCTAGTTGGCGAGAGTTTGAGAAGAAATTCGAACAAATGAAGAACAGAACCTTAGTAGAAGATAGGCTTGATGGAACAAGCAACTTCAGCTCCTGGAAGTCAAGGCTTCAGGTCACCCTTGAAGAAGATGACCTTTTGGATGTGGTAACAAAAACGTTACCAGATACAGCTACCGATTAAGAGAAGAATATAAGAAAGGAAGAAGATGTCAAGGCAAGAAAAATAATCATCTACTCAGTAAGAGATCATCTCTTACCTTGTATTGCCAACCTGAAGACATCTTATGAAATGTATGAAGCATTAAAAGATATGTTTGAAAGTGACAACACCCTCAGAGCTCTTACCTTAAAGGGCCAGCTTCAAAGTACTAAGATGACGAAAGGTGATACAGTTGCTACCTTCTTTATGAAGATATCAAAGATTAAAGAACAGCTAGGAGCCATTGGAGAAAACATGTCCGACAGAGAACTTGTCTTATCTACTCTCAACAATCTTCCAAAACATTGGGAGCCCTTTCTTCAAAGCATCAGTGGAAGAGAAAATTTACCAACCTTTGATCATCTGTGGACAGACTGTACTCAAGAAGAACTTAGACTTAGAAATAGAGTGGAAGACACCCCTAATGAAAATCATGCTCTTGCACTTCATACAAAGAAAGGAGAAAGATTGAAACTTCAGACAAACATTCAGAGATGAGAAGTCCCCATCAACCTAAGGTCATAATCAGAGAAGAGATGTTTCAGAGATTCAGTGTTTCAGATGTGACAAATATGGGCACTATGCAAGAAATTGTCCAACCAAGAATAAGGGAAGACAATATGCTTCCACCGCTGACATTGATCCAGACCCACCTCAAAAGAATGAAGTTAAGAGAGAGGAAAATTACTTCCTCTAAAACCAAACTCAGAACTAAACATGACTGCAAACCCAGGTAAATCGTTTGATCATTAATTTTATAGTTGATTGCATTCTTAATAAGTGAAGGGTATTATCTCCAATATGCGAGCCCTCATGACTTGGACCATTATCCCTGGTACGGGAGTCCAAAACTTATTGACTGATTATTATGCTGGTCAAGAAGACATAAAAGATCTAGCAAGCAATAAAAGAAGACTTCCATCCTTCAGACTTCAGAGAGAGTTACTTGACTCGAAGGGAGTCAAAACAAAATGAAAAGAAGGAAGAAATAATACCTTCTTCCCCTTCAGCAGTTTAGAGGGAGACAGACAATATTCCATCAAATTCATCTGCTCTAGTTGATATGACAAGAAATATTGCAGTAGGGCATAAAAAGCCTGCCTAGGGTCAACAAAACTCTGCAAAAGGCAGAGAAACATACTAGTCCCTCAAGGGACATCCTGAGAAAGCAAAAGAGTTTGTCAAGATACCCTTCAGCCATGAGCCACTCCATTGATTCTGAGACTCCTTGTCATGGAGAAGCGATAAGTGAACAAGTATGGCAAAATACCATAACAGCAGAATACAAGTATATCTTAAAAGAATGATGTGTGAGACATTGTTATGAGACCAGAAGGGAAATCTATGGTGACTTCTAAATGGATCTATACAGTTGATGGAAGTATCTAGAAATACAAACATGTGGCTAGAGAATTCTCTCAAGAAGAATGAGTGAACTATGATGAGACATTGATCCAGTAGACAGATGCACTTTCATCTGTACCACAATCCATGAGTTGGAAACTACATCAGATAGATGGATTCTTGATGAGTTTAGGTTCCAGCAAAAGTATTACTGATCCAAACCTATACTATTACATTGTTGGTCATGAGAGCCTGATTTTGATGACTTATTCAATAAGTCGTGTTGTTGGATACAAGCAAGCCTCAACTTTTGATTTCAAGATGAAGAATCTAGGTAAGATGCACTACTTCTTGGGACAAGAAGTATATCAGAGGACTGATAAGAGTTTTCCTGAGTCAAGGAAAATATACAGTGGATATTAAAGAAGTTCAGTATGACAGAATACAAATCCATGTCTACACCGATGGTAATGGATTTGACGAAAGAATAAAAGATGATGATGCAGACGAGATTGATCCACATGTGTATCGACAGTTGATTGGATGATTGATGTATCTGGTTAACACCAGACCTGATATATGCTATGCAGCGAATGTGCCTAGTCAATCCATGAGTCAACCGAGACAGACTCACTGGATAGCAGTAAAGCATGTATTGAGATATATACAAGGCACACTTGGATATGGCCTGAGATATGCCTCCAGTGTGAACTTGAGTTTGCAAAGATATGCCAATACAGATTGAGCAGAGAGTACAGTAGACCGGAAGAGCACATCCGATTGTTGTTTTACCGTGAAGTTTTCCATGGTTTCCTGGTGCAGCAGGAAAACAAAGCTCTGTGGCCTTGAGTACCACAGAAGCAGAGTATATAGCAATGAGTGTACAAAGCAGTGTGGCTTCACAAGCTTTTGACAAATTTACTTGATCATGAGATGGATTCTATGATGATAACCAGAGTTGTGTGTAAAGCTCTTTGAGAACCCGATGTTTCATGATAGATCGAAGCACGTTGAGATAAAATATAATTATATCAGAGACATGGTGCAGAGGAAAACAGTACACGTGTTGTACCTTCCTACACATGAGCAGATTGCAGACATCTTCACCAAATTGGCTTGGTGAAGAATACCTCCCTAGTTGAGAGGGAGTGTTGATGACTACAGCCAATACAAAGTTCGAAGTACTTCCGTATGAGACTTGGCCTGATGGAGAATGCCTCCCTAGCTGAGAGGGAGTGTTGATGATTACAGCTTCGTGAGACATTCTCTAGGACACAGACTGATTGAGTCGACCTGAGAGAGACCCCCTAAAATGGGTGGGTGGTTCCTATCTGAGACAGAACTGGAACATAGTGATGGCCTCCTCCTTACAGAGAGTTGAGAAGAACTCCAGATGATTCTCCTTTGTAACGCAATGAGGAAGGAGATCTGCTGAGTTGGACATGCCTGTGGCTAAGCACAAGGTGAACGTGTGAATTCCATGAATTGGGTGCATCGTTATGAGACAGAGATGAAGACGATGTATTAGCCTCCTTTGAGTAGAGAGTTGAGATGATGAACTCCAGATGACTCTCCTGTGTAATGCAGTGGGAAAGAAGATCTGTTTAGTTGGACGTGCCTATGGATGAGCACAGGTGAACGTGATCCTAGTGGTTGGGCACTAGTGAGTGTGGTTCTCTTGTGAGACGCAGTGAGATAGAGATATGGACATTCGTATGGATGTGCCCCTAGTGGTTGAGCACTAGTGGGTGTATGAGATCCCTTCCTATATTGTTCAAGAGTCAAACCTACCTGTAACCCTAATTGTAATGTAAATGGTACAGGTCGGCCCCACCTTAATATAATTGATAATTGATGTAAAAGATAATTAATCTGGTTATTATTAATTATATTGTGAGTTAGAGAGGTCAGCCCTGTTGTGCCAATAGACACTTTTGTTGACAGGTCAATTCTAATATAAGTAAAGGTAAATTCCACATTGAGGAATCATATATTTTGTGTGAGTTTGGAAATTTCAGCAAGTACATCTTCTTGGGAAAAGTGTGCACTTCTCTTGGGTGCTAGTCTTCTAGGGTTTGCAAGCACCCTCTTGTGTGCTTGGTTTTTCTTGATGGTGAAGGTCTTTCTCTTGAAGAATATAGCAAAGGATTGGTTGGGTTTTCTTCCCTTGTTGAGAAGGGTTTCCCAGGATACTTCTCGTGTACTTATGCATGGTGTGTCTTCTTGTGATCTTGGTCATTGCAAGAAAATTGTTTATGGTTTAAGTTAAATGCTAAAATGGAATGAACTTCATGCTTAAACCCTGAATATTGAAAAATCAACAATATGATGGTGGAATACTTTCAAAATTTATGAAAGATCCCAAATAGAGTCATTGGAAAGATGCAAATAGAATTTTGAGGTACTTTTTGGGCACCTTGAAGTATGGACTAGTGTTTGTACAAAATAACTACTTCATATTAGAAAGGTTTATTATCAGCCCCGAAAAATCTTCGACAAAACCAAAGCATTGGTTTTCCACTTCATAAAACACCAAGAAAGAGAAAAATTATTATATTGATCCATTTAAAATCATACCTCCCCATTTTTGGAGACTTTTAGTCCATAAAAGCTTTACTTATGAAGAAGATGAGGAAATTTCCTCAACTTTCTCCCCAGAGTACCACCGCTTTGCCTTGCCTGGCAATCGTACGTTTAGTCCAACCTACCAAGTTCTTGTTGACCCCTTCCAGTCATTTTGGTCTTCTTCCATAAAACGATATCCTCTGCTAACTTTGCATGCACATCTAATGCAAATTCTTCTATGGATGGTAAGACGTCTACCTCTTTTTCATCATCGAGCATGGATCACTCATAGAGTTTCAAATTCTCTGCAATGACCACTATGAAAATGTGCATGTATGGAGGTAGACTAAATCTATAAGCATCGTTGCCTAGCTATTCCAACACTTTGAAAGCCATGTATCTCATGGACTTGATTTTATTTCCAAACCCATGCAACCTTTCGTTGTTGATGTGAAACCAAGCTCCATTTATTACCTTGGTTATTTTCTCTATTTTGTGTTGTTCATTCTTGGCCTTGTATTTTTCTTGCCATTCATTCAGCTTCTCTTTTATGTGCAAATAGATATGCCTAATTGTTAGAGTAATTAATATTTATGGTCATTCTTTGGAAAAAATGATTTTACTTCACGTAAATAAAAGTACTTTAGTGTAACGAATAAATTAATGTAAAGACGTTATGTAATTTATTTCCCTCTTCATTTGTATAAATGTAAGAAGACCTATTCCAACTTTAATGAACACATACTTGACGGCTCTCTCTTCCAATCTTTGGTTCTCTCTCTATTTTACTTTTTAAATACGATATCGGAGCCAAGGTTACAAGAAACCATGGTTGAAAGCGAGCGAAGACCTAAGGACTAGTTTGCCAGTGACGGTTCAAGGAACTACAATTTCTTTGAACAAAGATAAGGTTAGAGTTGTTTTAACTTGGAGATCATACATATTTTTAAAGAAGAGCCTATATGAATTTGAAGAGCTATAGGATTTTTAGAAAGAAGTCATCAAAAGGATGTTTAAAAGCAATGGTCGTACAATTTTTAAGAGTCATTGTATGTATTATTTTTAGTTGTCGTACAAATTTGAAGAGTTGACGTACAAATTTTGGTCAATCGTCGTACCACCCTACAAATTTTTTATTTTGATAAAAGCCATCTTACCATCGTACAATTTCTAACCTTTTATAAGCCATTGTACAATGATACAATTTATGATAGTCTCGTATGATTTTTCTAATAGTATCATACAAATTTTGTCAAGCTATTGTACAGATTTCCGATTTCCTATAAGCATACTGATTTGTTTTGTCTTCTAACTGTACAAATTTTCTATAATTCCATACAAATTTGGTTAATTTCTTGTTTAATTGTACGGTTGGTTCAATATCATGGCCACTTTGTCTAATATTGTGCTTGAAGGTAGTAAAAAATTTAATGACCAAAGTTTCAACACATGCAAACTGTTGATTTTTCAATAAGCTAGGTTAAGCATGAAGTTCATTCCATTTTATCATTTAACTTAACCATAGACAATAATGTTGCAGCAACCAAGATCACAAGAAGAAACACCATGCACAAGAACACAAGAAGTATCCTAGGAAACCCTTCTCAACAAGGGAAGAATACCCAACCAAATCCTTTGCTATTTTCTTCAAGAGAAAGACCTTCACCACCAAGAAAGACCTAGCACACAAGAGGGTGCTCAAACCCTAGAAGGCTAGCGCCCAAGAGAGATGCGCACCTTTTCCCAAGTAGATGTACTTGCTGAAATTTCCAAACTCACATGAAAGATATGTTTCCACAATGGGGATTTTACTTTTACTTATACTAACCTAAACCTGTCAACTGAAATGTCTCATGGCTCAACAGGGCTGACCTCTCTAAGTCATATTATAATTATTATTATTATTAACCAAATTAATCATCTTTTACATTTATTATTAATCACATTAAGGTGGGGCCGACCTGTACCCTTTACATAACAATTAGGGTTACAGGCAGATCTAACTCTTGAACAATATATAGAAAAGGATCTGATACATCCACTAGTGCTCATCCACTAGGGGCACATCCATGGGGATGTCATATCTCTGGTTCACTGCATTACATAGAAGAACCATATCTTCACACGTTCACCTGTGCTCGTCCATAGGCACGTCCACTCTACAAATCTTCATTCCCATTGCCTCACATAGGAGAATCATCTGGAGTCTTCTCGTCAACTCTGTTGCTCAGAGGAGGCTAATACATCATCTTCATTTATGTTGACATGACGATGCACCCAGCACTTTGGGATTTCAAACTTTCACCTCGTGCTCAGCCACAGGCGCGTCTAGCTCAACAGATCGCCTTTCCCACTAGATAATCATCTGGGGTTCTTCTCAACTCTCTTAATGGTGGAGGTCATCTCTACATTCCTAGTTGTCTCAGGCAGGAACCACGTACCCTTCTTGAGGGGCTTTCTCTCAAGTTTGTAAACTGAGAGAAAGACTCACATAGCTGCAATGATCCACATCTCACAGATTTGTAAGCTGGAGAATGTCTCGCATAGCTGCATTCATCAACACTCCCTCTCAGCTAGGGAGGCATTCTTTCTCATGCCAAATTTCACACGAATGTATTTTGAATTTTGTCTTGGTTGGACTTATCGACACTCCCTCTCAACTAGGGAGCCATTCTTCACGAAGTTAATTTGGTGAAGATATCTGCAATCTACTCGTGTAGTAAGGTACTGCATGTGTACGATTTTCCTGTGCATCATATCTCTGATATAAGGATATTTCAGCTCATCGTATTTCGATCCATCAGGAAACACTGGGTTCTCAAGGAGCTTTACTCACGGCTCTTGGTTATCATCATAGGATCCATCTCATGGTCAAGTAAATCTGTYAGAAGCTTGTGAAGCCACATTGCTTCACACACTCGATGTTATATACTTTGCCTCTGCGATACTGAAGGCTACAGAGTTTTGTTTCCTGCTGCATTAGGAAACCATGGAAAACTTCGCGATAGAACATCAGTCGGGTGTGCTTTTCCGGCTCACTGTACAATCTGCTCAATCTGAATCGGCATATCCTGTAAACTCAAGTTCATACTGGAGGCATATCTTAGGCCATATCCAATTGTGCCTCATATATATCTCAATATATGTTTTGTTGTTGTCTAGTGAGTCTGTCTCGGTTGACTCATGAAATGACTCAGCACATTCACTACATGGCATGAATCAAGTCTGGTGTTAACTAGATACATTAGTGATCCAATCAGCTGTGGATCAGTCTCGTCTGAATCATCATCAATCTTCTTCTTTAAATCCATCACGGTGGATTTTGCATTCTATCATACTGAACTTCTTTAATATTTTCATTGTATATTTTCCTTGACTCAGGAAAATCTTATTGGTCCTCTGTCATACTTCTTGTCCCAAGAAGTAGTGCATCATACTCATATTCTTCATCTCGAATTCAGAAGTCAAGGATTACTTGATTCCAACAACAACGCTTTCTGAATAATTCATCAAGATCAGGCTCTCGTCACCAACACTGTAATGATATAGATTTGGATCAGCAACACTCTTGCTGAAATCCAAACTCATCAAGAATCTATCTATCTGATATACTTTCCAACTCATGGATGGTAGTACGGATGGAAGTGTATCGGGTTCATTGGGTCAAGTGTCTCATCATAGACAACTCCCTTTGTTTATGAGAAACCTCTGGCTATAGATCTCATTTTCTATTTCTCGACACTTCCATCAGTTGCATGATTGATCTTATAGATCCACTTGGAAGTTACCACAGACTTCCCTTCTGGTCCCTGAATAATACATCATTCTTTAAGATATACTGGTATGTTAAAATAATGTAACTACAAAGTGTATTCTTATTATTATTTGATATATTATTCATTGGATCAATCCCCATTGTGGATTGATCATTTCGGTTATTATAAAGGACCAAATCCCCTTTTGCGGATTGGTCAAAAGATAATTGTAATAGGCAGAATAAGAAGTCGACCCTAGAAGATATTAAAGAGGCCCCAAAATATAATAAAGGTGGTTATAACCACCCAGTTGGAGAAGTCGGCCCTGCCAGTGAAGAGACACTTCACACGTGCCAGTCTTGTATAAATAAGAGGCCAACGCTTCACTTAGACACACAACTCACTTGCTCATTGAGAGACAAGTTTCGGAACTGCAGTTGAAGAAGAAGGAGAGAGAGTGGCGCATCTTTTGGGAGAGGATCTTCTGTATTAGATTGAGTTATCTCTTGGCATTGTATTGGCTATTTATAATAAGGAAGTTTTGCTGGGTTTTCTTCCCCTAGAGGGTTTCCCAGGATAAATGTTGTGTCTCTTGTGATTGTGTATTTCTCAGTGATCTTGTGTTATGCTATTGTTATCTATTGAATTGCAAAGAACTATAATAATGGCTTAAACATTAACATGGTATTCTTTTGTTATGGCATCTTGCCATACCTGTTCTCTTGTTGCTTCTCTAAGACAAGGAGGCTCAACATCAATGAAGTGGCTCATGACTGAAGGATAGCTTGAAAATCTCTTTCGCTTTCTCGGGATGTGCCTTGAGAGGCTTGTATGTTTCTCTGCCTCTTGCAGAGTGAGTCTAGGTAGGCCTTTTATGCCCTACTACAATATCTCTGAACATATCAACTGGAGAAACTGGATCAACTGGAATAATGTATGTCTCCCTCTGGACTGCTGAAGGGGGAGAAGGTATTGTCTCACTGTCAATCTCCGTCTAATATTCGTTGGGTCTTTGAAAGACTATCTCTTCTTCAAGGACAACGTTTTTGCTTATCTCAATCTGTCTCTGACTAGGGATGTCGATCTGGAATGTCTTTTAAGGTTCACTATATCCTTTCTTTCTAAGGGATCTAGCTTGGACTTCTTCTCTTTGGGTACATGAAAATACACTGGGCACCCAAATATCCTGAAGTGTTCAATCTCAGGCTTCACTCTAGTGGAGGCTTCTTCGGGAGTTGTGTTTTTCAAAGTCTGGTGAAGACTCTTGTTCTGAACATATACTGTGTCATGCATGCTTCTACCCATAGAATCATAGAAGGATTTTGATCATGCATTATTGCATTGGTTTCCTCAATAATGGTTCTATTCTTCCTCTTTCTCAAATAGTTTTGACTCCTTCTGAGTCAAGTGGCTTCCTTTGAAGGATAAACATCTTCCTTTTCTTGTTAACCTATCTGGAACAAGAAAACAAAAAGAACCAACACAAGAATATCTCCTAAAGGAGAATAATGAGTACATCTCTAAAAACGATTTAAGGAATGTTGTCACAGCTACAACACCTACTTGTAATGTAGCAAACTTATAGAAATATAGGTTAGAGGAATGACAATTACAACAATCAAACCTGGAGTCTTTAATTTGAGCATGTTGTTCCGCTGAATGCACTGAGATCCCTCTGGATCCGTGACTTCAGCAAAAGGTTCCTTCCTCCTGCAATTTCCCTCATGATAATGATACAAATAATATATACAAGTGCATACCTGAGGATGTTGATATGATTTCTCCAATTGCTCTTGGTTGATCTCTATCCTCTAAGATCTTTATGAAGAAGATAGTCACGGTGTCACCTTTTGTCATCTTTCTTATTTTGAAGCTGGCCCTTCAATGTAAGGGTTTGAGTAGGTGATTTGCTTCCTTGTCCTGGCGTCATCTTCCTTCCATTCATTGATAGTTGTCTCTAGTAAACCCTTTTATATTACCCACAATAAAGCTTCCTCTGAAGTCTTGTCTTTCAAGAACTTTGAAGTTTGCTTGATTCATCAAGCTTATCTTCCATCATAGTTTTTGTTCATCATAATTTTAAATTCTTCACAATCCTTTGTCAACTAGGCTAGAAAACCTAACGGCTAGGCTAGGCTAACACTTTTAGGTTTTATTGGACTTATGACTGGCAACAATAAGCCTTTGAAAGATAGGAGAACACTGGTGAGCTAAAGAGCTCCTTCAATGAGTTTGCAGAAACCCTAATTCTGCAATTTCTACAAAAATTGGCGAAACCCTAGAAACCCTAGGGCCAAAATTTCAAAATGCTCGAAATGTCACTATGAGAGTCTCTGGAGATGCGTTGGAGGAGGTCGTACTCTCCTATGCCAAAATTAGCCCCAACGTTCAAGTGTTTAAGGGCTGAAAAACCTCATAAAGGAAGGTCATACAAATTTTCTGGAAACCCTAGGAGGGTCGTATGGTTCTGCAAAAAAGAGAATATTGGTAGATGCGTGTGCAATGGGTTCTTAAAGACCTATGCTCTAATACCATGTTGATTTTTCAATAAACTAGGTTAAGCATGAAGTTCATTCCATTTTATCATTTAACTTAACCATAGACAATAATGTTGCAGCAACCAAGATCACAAGAAGAAACACCATGCACAAGAACACAAGAAGTATCCTGGGAAACCCTTCTCAACAAGGGAAGAAAACTCAGCCAAATCCTTTGCTATATTCTTCAAGAGAAAGACCTTCACCACCAAGAAAGACCTAGCACACAAGAGGGTGCTCAAACCCTAGAAGACTAGCGCCCAAGAGAGGTGTGCACCTTTTCCCAAGTAGATGTACTTGCTGAAATTTCCAAACTCACATGAAAGATATGTTTCCACAATGGGGATTTTACTTTACTTATACTAACCTAAACCTGTCAATTGAAGTGTCTAATGGCTCAACAGGGCCGACCTCTCTAAGTCACATTATCATTATTATTGTTGTTGTTGTTATTATTATTATTATTATTATTAACCAGATTAATTATCTTTTACATTTATTATTAATCACATTAAGGTGGGGTCGACCTGTACCCTTCACATAACAATTAGGGTTATAGGCAGGTTTGACTCTTAAACAATATATAGCAAAGGATCTGATACACCCACTAGTGCTCATCCACTAGGGGCACATCCATGGGGATGTCATATCTCTGGTTCACTGCATTACACAGAAGAACCATATCTTCACACGTTCACTTGTGCTCGTCCACAAGCACGTCCACTCTACAGATCTTCATTCCCACTGCCTCACACAGGAGAATCATCTGGAGTCTTCTCGTCAACTCTGTTGCTCAAAGGAGGCTAATACATCATCTTCATTTATGTTCACATGACGATGCACCCAGCACTTTGGGATTTCACACGTTCACCTTGTGCTCAGCCACAGGCACGTCTAACTCAACAGATCACCTTTCCCACTAGATAATCATCTGGAGTTCTTCTCAACTCTCTGAATGGAGGAGGTCATCACTACGTTCCTAGCTCTGTCTCAGGCGAGAACCACATACCCTTCTTTAGGGGCTTTCTCTCAGGTTTGTAAGCTAAGAGAAAGACTCACATAGTTGCAATGATCCACATCTCATAGGTTTGTAAGCTGGAGAATGTCTCAAATAACTGCTTTAATCAACACAAACAACAAATGCTTGCAATCTTTGAGTACAGGTGTTTGGAACAATTTGATTTTGGACAAAGAAATCCAAAAGTGAAACCAACGAAGATACCCAAACAAAATATGATGCGAAAAATAGAGAAAACAAGCTCTATGTATGGTCCCAATTGAACAATAGAAACTATTGGATTGTCCTAGTTAAAACTAACTCCGCACTGACCAATCCCCGTTCTACGTGGAACCTTACTCTAGAAATCAAGCCGAAGCTCGCAAAGAAGGGTCAAGAACATACTAAGGGGATTGTTTATTCGCAACTTGAAAATTGCAAAAAGGTAAATTGCAGAAATTGAAATATAAACTAAATTAAACTAGAAATCAAAATCTAATCTAAGCTAATCTATAAAAATAAAATTTAAACTAACTGTTTTGCGGTGTTGTGATTGATTTTATTATTTATTTTGTCCTTTTTAATTTAGTAAAGCAAATTAAAATTAAAATTGAAGCAAAAATGAGACAACCACAAAAAGGCATTGATCCCCCCGGGGGATTAAATACTCGGCATTGTGTAGCCCACTGATTTTATTGATGTAGGTTATAATCGCTTTTGGGGAATACTTGTGATCCTTTATTAAGGGGGATCAACAAGTTTTCACAAGTTTTAGAAAATTTTATTGATGAAAAGGGTGCTCCCGGGGGTCCCGGATAGTCCAAATCCGCCAAAATTCGACAACACTTCCTCTAGGTTGTCCACAAACCTGCAAAAAACAGCAAGCATAGGATGGCAAATGATGCTCGAAAACACTTTAAGAGTGTCTTGGAACTATATTAGGAAAACCAAAAAAAATTGCTAAGTTAAAACTACCAAAAACAAGTGAAAATTAACCAAGGAGGACAAGCTAGAAAGGTTGTCTCCTTAGGGTCTTTGGTTTGCTGTTTTAGGACAGCAAACCAATGGCACTTAGATTGCCAAATATAAAGATGAAAGCTCTTGAAACTAAACTATCTTTCAGCCATCTAAGATGTTTCATTAAAACTTATTAAAAGATGAAGTTTAGCATGCTACATCTACTTGAAATTTTGAAAGTAAAAGATAGATCTAACCTACTTTGCATGCAATCTAAAACTTTTTAAATATTTTAAATGATAACTTAGATTTAGCTATGCATGAAATGGTAATCAAATGAAATTTTATCTTTATGAGAAAGAGATAGAAAGAAGGTTGCTTGTGGACCCCTTTGGACTATGGGATCCTTTGGTGAATAGTAGAGGGACTCTGTTCCTTAAGGTCTTGAAGTAAGTGATGGATGAGACTCCAATCAATCACCTCTCCAAGTTAAGCAACCTATAAAACTTGTTCAACTTTGCAAACAGTCCATTAGAAAGGTAATTCCTACACAAAAGACTCAAACAAGCATGTTAGTTAATTCAAAAAGCATGCAAATTTAAAATCTTTAAATGTAAAAATAATAAATATAGTAAGATCTAAGAAGCAATCTAGCTAAATAAATCTTACCCTACTATGTGATAGCACAATTTCAAAGACCTTTAATAGAGTAGACATGAAAAATCTAAATAAGTACAAGTTACCTCAATTCAAAGCACAACATTCAAGCATCCACACCATGTGACGTCCCAAGTCTTTGTATTATTCCAAGAGAGAAAATGATTACAATGATAGCTTACAAGCATTCATCACCCATCCAAATCTAACTTTGCAAAGGGAAAGGATGTTTTGTTAAATATGAGGGGTTCACTTCCCAAGGAGGGAGAGAGGGTGCACATCACAAAACAAATAAGGCAAGTGGATGCCTGGATCGATGCCACCTCTCACAAGAGGTGAGTTAACTTGCCACAAGTGGATGTGGGAGTGAGGGAAAAGGCGCCACATAGCCAAGGGAAGGTGGCGACCTTCCTTGGGATCTTCACCATCTCTCTAACTGCACCATCTCTCCAAGGAGGTGCGCACCACACATTGGGGCCTTCACCAAAAGTGATACATCTCTCCATAACTCCTCCCATAACCCTTCTCAAGTGTCATTAAGGGCTAGTGAACAAAGAGAGAGAGGAAGAGTTAACTAAAAACGTGTTTGATACATGTTTCCTCAAAAATAGCAATGCTGATTTTTGTCTTCTATTTGCCTTTTATTTGACATTTTTGAGAGAAAATGACTTTAAGTGATTAAATAATCACTATTTTCCCTCAAAAAGGTAATACTTAGGTAAAGTGGGTATTCTGAATGTGAAAATGAATACCCCCAAGGCATATAATGCCTTTTAATACCACTTATTTGGTTTATCCAYTGATTACAATTAAAATATCTSGTTTTTGCAAGAAATTTTTTATTAGCAAAAAGCATWAAAAAATCCTAAGGGGGACTTAGCRCAATTTCCATATGACTCACAAATGATGACTAGCATGGTAATATACATTAGACACTAGACTTAGACAACACACTAAGGCCTAACCATCAATACACACTCCAACTTTGGAGGTGATTGAGTGAAAAAACTCAGAAATTATAACTCKCTTAAAAAAAATTCAAGCAAGATATAWTTAATAAGTAAAAAAACACTCTAGAGTAATGTACTCATGATTACGTCTTAGGGGGCTAAGCCTTTTACAAAGTTCATCATGCTAGCTCATCTTATTACAATTCCCCGTGGGAGGTATGGTAATGCGGTATGAAGAAGAAAAAGAAGAAGAAAGGTGTCCATAATGGCTGACTAGACTTCTGAACTCTGATTTTGAACAAGTTCTTGTTCAAACTTTGGCTGCTCAACTGCAAGTCCATCCTAATAGGTACTATGATGATGGGTGACCCATAAGGTGAAGTACTTGGCCTTTTGACTCCCTGCTCCAACAATTGTTGCAAATGTTTCTTCTCTTTATCTGCTTCTAGTATGGATTGTTTATACAATACTATGTTTGGTAATGGAGAATCAAACAACAACCGTATCTCATGCTCCACTTCCCTCTTAGATGGAAGTCCTTTAGGATCTTGGAACACTTCTTTGTAAGAAAGTAAAAGCCTCTCCATTTGGTGTTTCTACTCTTTTTTGCATCCCTCCAAAGATTCCTTCACTTCTATTGATTCATCTCCCTGATGATTCTGTCTCAAGAAGATGAATACAAACTTCCTACTTGAGCCAATTGAAATATCCCTAATCCAGCTGATCTGGGTATCTACTACGGATCTAGTGCTCTATCTCACATATCTGATACTCTGGGGGTTTCTGGATGCATTTTATCTTCAGATCTGATACTCTGGTGGTTTCTAGATGCGTTTTAGTTATGTGCTTGAGATGTTTTGTGGTTGTTGCATGTGCATGTTATACATTATGGTTTAAACAGTTATATATATAATGCATGCGGAAATAAGGAACATCAACCACCCAATAATATGTATTATGAGATTCAAGCATGGAAATATAATGAAATACTGGAAATGTAGAAGATA
>JASDQU010194325.1:6200-19808 GCA_032191745.1 Picea mariana | reverse complement strand
AATTCTAAAGTGAAAGAAAAAGGGGGAAAATGGTCATATTCAATTTAGTGAAAAATGGGATAAGGGTTACATTTGATTTGGTTAAAAAAGGGAAAGTTCTAGAAGGAATGAAGAAAGGGTAAAAGGAGGGGTAGAACTTCACTTTGGTATTATGATTTGATCTCTCTTTTTGGAAGTGCTCTTGGAGCCATTGTTTCATTAGGGTTTATCAAAACCCTTCGACTATTGATCTTGTTTCGGTGAAACAATATTCGCCCTAGCTAGACGAGAGGGAAATCCATCCAGGATTTGTGTTGGAGCCTAGAAAATAGGGGAATCCCTCAATGATTTTCTTCAAGGGATAGACAAGAAGGGAATACATCTATGGTTTCCATTGGAGCTTCACTTGAGCTCCTTGGTTGTAAGTAGATTGAATCGCATAGGAGATCGTGTAAGTATCTAGAGGAGGTCGATCCTAATTTTGCAGGTACATGAGAGTTTCAAAACTCCTTTTAGTGACATCGTCGCTGGTTGAAGATGAGTGTCTCGAGAGGTCCTGTCAATCACAAAACGATGTCATGCGAGGACCGATGTATATTGTAGTTTTCTATCAGGAGGGTTCGATGAATCCTCGTTGGTCAAACCACTCTTGTCTCACGAGGCACCACTAGACACTTAGATGATTTTAGGGGCTAAATTTCTCAAATGTGCTAATTTTCCATGGTTTTCCCAAAAAAAAATTAGCCAATTTCCATTTTTTATAAAAATGATTTGCCCAAATTCCATAGAAGAAAATTATTTTACCTTACAAATCGCCAAAATTTCATAGAACATATATAAAATCCTTAGAAATTTTAATATTTTTACAAAACTATCGCCAAACATTTTACATTTTTCATATTAAGGACTAGTATGATTAGCCCATGTTTCTACATTTTAATTTAAATTTCTATTCTTAAAATTATCCATGACTAGACAACAAGCCTCGTCGTGCAAGGACCTCTGTAAGAGGGTTTGGTGGATTCAATGGATTCCTTAATTAGATTTGTGAGGGTTTGGAAGGTCATTTGTAGACAATGAACATGGGAGTGGATCGTATGAAGTTGAGGAGGCTTTGGCTCAGTTTAGAAGCATCTATTGGATAAGAATTTTCTATCCACATCAAGTTTTTCTTACATTATGTAGTGTTGGTTATCTCTATTTAGCTACTACAAAAACCATCAAAACTATGTTATTTCTTTATATCAGATTCCATCCATAATAATAATTATGTGAGGTCATTTCCATATTCTTGAGTACTTGAATGTCTGCAATATGTTTGGGGAAAAAACCATATGGTAGAGGTTTCATTACAACATTTCACATTTTTCATGAATATGTTTGACTAAATACACAACCAACCACACATAAAAGAACACAAAACATCAATTCACTAGAAGATTCTTGTTAGGGACATTATTGTGGTATCACTGTATTATCCCCAAAAGAATGGGATGGGATATTATGTCCTTCTATGCAATAAGTGTTCTCGATGCTCTAATATGGTTGACAAATTTTCACAAATAGTTTGCATGTATTCTACTAATATACATTTTGACAAACATATTGCATGTAATACAAATACACTAGAAATAGAAGAGACAATATGTGGTATGTTATTATAGATGAAGATATGAATAGGATAATGCAATGGACATTCTGGTAGTTGCAATACCTCAATGGAAAAAAACAAATACAAGCCAAAAACATGGAATCATGCCATGACCTTCTCAACAGATGAGATCAAACCCTCCAAGTGCCACAACCTCTCCAAGAAAATCACTACAACCCAAAACTGAAATCAAAACACAAGATGAAGCTCCAATGAGGAACCAAGATGGACCATCCTCCTTGTCTAGATCGGGTGGATTTTGCACCATCGAAACTAAACTACAATGGAAGGGTTTTTTCAAAACCCTAACGAAAACCTAGGCTCCAAGAACACTCTAAATAGATCAATCCAAAACATAATCCAAAGTGAGGCTCTACCCCTCCTTTTATCATTTCTCCATGCCTTCTAGAACTTCCCCTTTTTTGACCAAATCAAATGTAAATTCTTTGACGAAATCAAATATGACCCTTATTCCCCTTTCATTTTAACTTTAAGATTAAAAGCAACTTTTAATAATGGTTAAGTGATTTACTAATCTAAAGTAACTTTATTTACTTAATGTCATTTTAAATGCATAAGAACTCCTAACTAAGTGACATTAAATAACCCTTTTAATTCACCGTTGATCCACGTAAGTCATTTCCACTGCCCAACGAGGGAATCCAAAAATGGGTACATGACAAATCTTGATCCCTTCCTAAAGATTTCTTGTCCTCAAGCAATGCCATCACACCCATAGGGACATAAATTTGAGCCAAACTAAAAGTAATGATGATGTCTGGATCCCAAATCCATCTGGAAGATGTGTATCTCCTATCTCCCATGGTACTTTCCTGTATTGTACTAACAAGAAGGGCCCCTTGAGAGCCACCTATCAATAGAGAAACCAGATACTGTGAAAACTTAGTGTACTCTTCATAGAATGTCCCACCCAAGGAACTAATCCACTTCACCATATGAATAGGCTCCTAAAGGAAATAACTCGCTCTCCCATATGTACCTACTTCCCAACTGTCAACCCCTAAAATCCTTGGGTTGAATGCTATCACCTGAAAGGACTCATCATGATTTCGTTGCACCACTTTGATCATAAATATTTGATCCTCCTCACTAAACTCCATCCTCCACACCTACATCCTTAAGTTTTGAAGCCTCAAATAATCATCCCTACTATCAAGGATCATATTCGGCCAATATACCTCAGTTGCTCACTCAATATTGGGTAGCGGAAAAGAGCGTCATCCCAACCATAACATATAAACTTGAGCATGTCTCCTCATTTCACTCCTAAAATTAAGGTGATTCAATATTGAGAAGGGAATTAAGATGTCAACCATACCAACTCTAAAATAAAACATCCAAGGGAAGTCTGTGTGGCTACAAACTGATAGGGAATCCAAATTGATAAGTCTAGTGGTTATAAATTTTCCATATCTTGAAAATTTGGTACATAAAATCTTCCTCTGTACATGAGGATTCCATCTTCTCTTGGTTTATAATCTTCAATTTCTATTGCAAAATACCTCGTTGTAAATTTTCTTTTATTTCCATGTACTACTAATATGATTTTGCAACCTCTAAAATTTAGTATTTCAAATCATATGCATACATGATAATTGTTGTAGCATGCATCTCATGCACCCTCCGACTGAATGCATCATCCACCTTGTTCTCTTTAACTTTGATATGATTTATATCAAAGTCATATTCGTTGAAGAATTCCAGCCGTTAGATTTTCCTAGCATTTAAATTTGGTTGTTCAAATAAATATTTCAGACCACTATTGTCTATCCTCAGTTAGAATATCTTTCCCACTTGATAATTCCTCCACATATTCAAGGCATGAACTATGGCTTTCAATTCTAAATCATGAGTGACATAGTGTCTCTCATGCTCTTTTAGTTTCCTTGATTCATAACATACCAGATGCCCATTATGACAAAGTACTCCACCAAGCCCCTTTTTACATGAATTCATGCATACAATGAAGTATTCATTTGCATCAATAATCCTTAATATTGGTGCACTTCTCAATAAATACCTCAAGTGTTGAAAACTTCTTTCACAATGAGGGGTCCATTCAAATCGGACACCCTTCTTTTTCAAAGAAGTAATTGGATGTGAAATCTTTGAGAAACATTTCGTTAACCTTCTATAGTAACCTGTAATTCCCAAGAATGATCTCACCTCACAGAAAGTTATTGGTTTTGGACATCCTTCAATTGCACTTATATTTTTTGGATCCACTTTTATCCCTTCCTTTGAAATGATATGGCACAAATAATGGTTTTCCTCTAATAAAATGAGCATTCACTCAAATTCGCATACAATTTAGTATCCCTCAATACTTGTAGCACCATCCTTAAGTGTTTCTCATGCTCTTCTTCATAATTATAGTAAATAAGTATGCAATCAAAAAATAGAATGACAAACTTATCTATGTAATATTTAAAAATACCATTCATAAAACACATGAAGACAACTTGTGCATTTGACAACCCAAATGGCACCATTGTGAACTCATAATGGCCATACCTTGTTCTAAAGGTTGTATTGATGATAGTTGGATCTGAGGTTAATCTTATGAATATTTTTTCATCTTTTAGTTGATCAAAGAGCTTATGTATCCTTTGCAAATGATACTTTTTCTTCACAGTCACCTTATTTAGCTTGATGAAGTCAATGTGGAGCGTCAACATCCCATCCTTGTTTTTCTTAAATAACATTGGGGAACCCAAATGTGACACACTTGGGAATATATACCCCTTCTTAAGAAGTTTTTCAAGTCTCATTTGCAATTCCTTTAGTTCTAGCGTACTCATCCTGTAAGGAGTCTTGGATATTCTGAATGCTCCAGGCATCAGATTCATAGAGAAATCAATATCTCTCTTGGGTGCAAACCCTAGTATTTCTCTTAATACATCCCCAAACACTTTTAGGACTACATAGTCTTCAATGATTGAAAAATTTTCCTTAGGCGCCTCCTCTATATGAGCTACAAATAATTGTCATTCTTTCATGAAGCTTTTCTTGAGCTGTAAGGTTGAAGCTTATATAATAGTTACTTCCCTTGGAATACCTTGAATTGTTCTCAAGTTCCATTTCTCATCTAATAAAGTAAATTCCTTGTTATAACAATCTAATATAGTATGATGATTTTCCAACCAATACATATAAAATAGGCAATCATAGGAGCCCAAAGTTATGTTGTTCAAATATTCCATTGTTCTCAATCCATTCATGTCCATTGGTCATCCTTTAATTGTTGGACAGTTTGTTTTCATTGACGTCAAACCTTATAGATTTATGTCAACACTTGGAGAGGTCCATAAATGTTGGATAGATGTATGATAAAGATTGATGGTGAGTTATTTGGGTGTATTTATGTAGTCTACATGTACCCCTATAGGTGTGTTTATGGGACCCAAAGTTGATTGAGGAATAATGAGATGACGGATGGTGTAATTTTAGGTAACATTATCATATATGGATATTACACATGGTGTTGCCTCCAATGATAAGTCATACGCCATGTGGTTCCTCGTGATTGACGATTTATGAGGTAATGAAGTTGGAAGCCCCAAATATGGGTTAACAAGGCCCTATGGAAACCCCAAATATGGTTTAAGAAGCCTCTAATTTGTTTCTATTCATTAATGAAATAGTAAATTAGTTGTAACAAGAAAGTTTAGGAAGCCCTAAAGTTAAGRAAAAATGTTACTTAGAAAAAATATATATACACCTCAAGACGTCACTCATAAGAACATTCACACACATTCTATTGAATATCTTCTCAGTGAAAAAGTGATTGCTATATGAGGTAATCAAGTGAATATAGTTGAATTTCAAAGGGAATATGAAATGAAGAATGGGGAAATTCCCAAGGAGGATGTGTTTTAAGGTATGTTATTTACAAGTCATATTATCATTTTCACTATAACGTTTTTTCTGGAATGATTCAGATAGAAAAAAATGGAGGAGGCTGAGAAGAGATGTCAAGTTACCTATGGTAAAATTTCAGCATTTGGTTCATAGTATTTTTAGATATACACTTTGTGGAAAATACAAGTTACCTATGGTAAAATTTCAGCATTTGGTTCATAGTATTTTTAGATATACACTTTGTGGAAAATAGGGTTTTTTCCTAGTCTGGAAACTAGACTAAAAAGTGTTACGGGTAAAAAAGTCATAACTTATTCATAAATGACCCAAATTCAATGAGACTAAATGAATTGGATAGACTATAGTTTGTATTAGATTGTGTATTATTTTCAGATCTAGATATCCAATATTCGACATGCAGAATTCTCTACAAGTTCACTCTCTAAAATAATATAGAATTCAACAAGGTCTGGCATTTTTTCTATAACTCATTTTCTGGGATGTTCCCAGAAATGAAAATTGGGGGAATTGTAAAGAATATATTGAGTAATATTTTTCACAATTGTCAGACCTTTATTCATTACAGGTACATAGTTATGCTTGTTGAAAGTTATGGTTTGTGACTAATCCAAAAACTATTCTCGTGAGACTAAGGTAAAGTTTGATGAAGATGTTATTCTCTTCCTGTTGAAGTTGAGGAAGGTATGCAGGTTTGTGATCACATACATCATTTCTATTACAGATTTACAATTATTTTTATGTGATTTTTTTAAGGGTTACATGTTGATTATGTTATGGCACATGCTTGAGGCAAGACTTTGGTATAATGTTGAAGCATTGGCATATGCTTGAGACACATATTAGGTTCATGGTTGAGGCATATACTTGGTATATGGTCTTAGTTGTTTGGTACTTTTTTTAGGTACATATTTGATGGTACTTGCATGATATATTCTATGGTACATGGTCTATGGCATGATTGAGTGATATGGTATATGGTTGAGATACATTGTTGGTACATAGTATGGTACAGGTGTTGAGGTATATTGTTGATGTACATGGTTGATCCATGGTATGGTACAAGATTTGTACTTGGTATGGTGTTGATGTACATGATTGATGGTTGAGGCATATGGTACAGATTATGGTGCACAGTTGATGCACGGTTTGGCACACGTGTTGGTGCATGGTTGATGCAAAATTTGGTATAGGTGTTGGTGCATGCTTGATCCACTGGGTGTGGTACAGGTTGTGGTACATGGTTGATGTTTGGTATGGTACAAGTTGATTCTTTTGTACATGGTTGAGACACATATATTGGGATGGTATGGTTTTGATATTGGTACATGCTTGGTAGAGGCATGTGTTGGTGATGTTGAGAATATGGTTTAATATATGTTCTTGGTGATATTGGCATGTGTTGCATGCACATGAGACTGGATGTGGTTTTTTGGATGAGACACTAGAAGCTTGGACATGTTTATGTGACAGTGACAGTGGGAGTAATAGTAATAGTAAGAGTGATGGTGGAAGTGACAGTGACAATGACAGTGGCAGTGATTTTCATTGTGATAGTTGGTCTACACTTATATTTCATGGAGGAATAATAAGGAAAGGAAAGGGAGTTGTAGCCTCCTTCCGGTTGGAATCAAAGAATTAGGATGTTGGAGCTTCCTTCAGGTTGGAGCTTGAGAACTAGGTCGTTGTAGCCACCTTCTGGTTGGATTCGAAGAACTTAGGGGGTTGTAGCCTCCTTCTGGTTGGATCTAGAGAATTCAGGGAGTTGTATCTTCCTTTAGGTTGGAGCCTATAAATATGGGGTTGTATTCTCCTTCTAGTTGTAGCTGAAGAATTGGGAAGCTGGTGCCTCATATGAATGAATTCTTGGTATATGTAAGAAATAATTTTGTGGTTTTCTCCCATTTGGGTTTCCACGTAAATAATGTTTTATTGTTTTCTTGATGTGAGGTTGATTTGATATTGCTAATGATTACATTCTTTTTATGTATCTATTGAATCCAATGATAGATGATACATTGATGATAAATTGTTGAACATTGGCGATAAAGTGAAAGAATATATTTTTTAGTTAAAAGTGGTATTAAGTGCTCATACTGATTCACCCCCCCTCTCAGTATTCCAACAATTTGTATCAGAGAAATTTCCTTCAATGAAACCATTTAACCACTTGAAGGTAGATCAAGGAGTTTAGTATGAATGGAGCACCAGTGTTCAATGGTAAGAAGGGTCTGTAGTATTTATTGTGTTGTTGCAGGATGAAGGTATTTTTATAAGAACATGGATACGATGTTTGAAACTCAATTGTTACAGGATACAATGCTACAAAGAAAGAAAAGACTGCAACCAAGAAGAAATTGAAAAGGAGCAACAAAATATAAATGGATTTTGTCTTGGAAGGATTTCCTTATTCAGTAAGGGAGAAAGTGGAAAAGTTTTCATCAGCTAAAGAACTTTGTGATAATATACATAATGTCTATTCTTCCCCCATTATAGAGTCATAGATTGCTGAAGAATATGCAATTATAGAACAAGAGGTAAGATGCTCATCATGTGAGACAAATTCAAAAGAAGAAGAGTTTGTAGTCAACATAAGTGAGATCTTTTTATTTAATTGTGAAGAGCGCATACATCTCGAAATAGAAATCCCTTGTTAAAAATTGAAAGTGATGAGACAAAAAAACCTAATGAAATAGAAGACAGTCTAGAGATTGAAAAGGAAAAGGATATTTAAATAGAATTAATCAGTGCTTTGGATGAACTAACAAAACAAAGGAAGAAGAACTACTCACTTGAGGAACAATTAGTCTGGAAGAATTCTCAAGAAAGTTCTAAATAATCCCAATAGTTCATCATGAAACTAAACTCTCAGCTAGAAGAAGCCAGAAAGATTGAAGAAACATATAAAATTTGGATGGAAGAGAAGTACTGTTTCGAAGCTGAAATAGAAGCAATAAGAAATGAAGCAATAAAACAAAAGCAATTTTTGGAAACTGGAAGAAAGGAAGCATAAAAGAGAGAGAATATAATAACATATCATCTTAAGGAAAGAATTGATGACTTAAATCATCTTGAAGCATAATTTGAGCAATAAGAGAGAAGACTTGAAAAATAAATCATCACATTGAAGATCCAACTTGAAGAAGCAAAGCGAACAGATGAAGTCATGAAGATTTAGATGACGAAGAAAGAAGAAGAGGTTGATAAGCTTGAAGAAGAAGTTGTCACATTGAGAAGTAAAATCATCAAGCTCAACAAGAACATTGAAGATACATAAAAATCCACATCACCAATAGAGAATGAAGAGAATCATTCCAGGGTGTCAGAAAAGAATAATGAAGAAAATAGTAAGAGTTATGAAGAAGTAATCAAAGGAAGGAATCATGGTAAACAAGAATCAAACAAGAATTAGTATAATCGAGATACATATTTAACAAGCCCTACCACATTTAAGAAATAAATAAGCTTCAACCATGATGAATAGATCCAAAAAAGATAATATCATGATTAGTCAAGGAAGGAATTCATAAGAAATACAGAACAAAGAAGATCGTCCACTCCCATGTATGTAAATTTATTTTATGGTATTTTTTTTATTGTACTGACTTTGGACATAAGATTGCATGTTGCGGGGATTATGAAATAAATGTTCAAGAAAAAAAATTCTTATGTGGCCCCACATAACATTTAATATTACAAATGTCATAGCTATGGACACATAACTCATGATTGTAGAAGCATGATGTATACTTGTTTGAGAAAGAACATGGATATTAGCTATAAGAACGTTTGGAAAAGAAAACAAGAACATTTAAAGGAACATCAAATTAATAAAGGACACCCATAAGTCATATTCTCAATATTGGCAATAGTAAGATATGAACAAAAATCTACATAGAAAATGAAAGATATCGGAGATAGAAAGGTTTAGAGAGGAAATTAAAAGCAAGAAGAACACGTGAATAAAAAATAGTTCCTAAAGATCACAGGATTTACAGTAGCACAAGAAATAAAAGAATAGAAAGTGAACAAAGAACAGGTTCAATAGATTATACTTTTAGGAATTGCAGTGTAAGATCAATCCTCAAGAAGAAATAAATAAGTCAAAGTTTAAAGAGATGATGAGTCTACAGACAAAGAGGAAGATTAGTCTGCATCAAAGTGGGTATTTTTCTGAGCCACTCGGCTTGGATACTCCCAGGTAAAATGAATATTGAATAGAAGGATTCCATACAGTAGTTGACACAAATTAGAGAACCATCCATTGAGTATTGGTTGCAGAGACAAATTCATAGCAGTTAGATAGTAGAAGTATAGAGTAACATATTGATCGGTTCAGAAGTAGTGTTCCCACACAAATATTAGTTGGCAATAAGAAGTTTATATTCCATGTATGGATTCATGTAGGATATATTCAATACAGGTTGTCCCAAACATGGAGAGTTTGTTGAAAAGATAAATCATATTAGTGGACATATTTGATTATGTGTGATCAATAGGAACATGCGATGATAAGTTGTAATGTATTCAAGAGAAGTCATTAGAATGGTACAGTTCTAGATGGGTCAACATTGTGAACATTTGAGTAGGAGGGTTATGAAAAGTGTGTTTCACATGGACAGATAAGGATTCATGATATGATTAGAAGGTACAAAAAGCATGGGTCAGAGAAGATGCATAATGGTGTATTTACAATTGGAATTAGTGGAATCAGTTGGAATCAAATGGTCCCAAAAAGGGAAGCAGTGAAAGGCACAATAGAATAGGGAAAGTGAAATTATTTATAGAAGTTATATCATCATAAGAACATTGTTGAACAATATGGTCAAGTGAACATGAAAAGTAAATGAAGAAATCAAATTTTGAATGTTTTTATATATGTCTGTGAAATTCAAGAGGAATCACCAATGGAAAATAAACAACATTGGAAGAAAGGAAAGGAAGCATATACATATTATAAGAAATTCAAGGGAAGAAAAATCATCAGAGAGAAAGATCCAAAAAGGAAGATTAGTAGCATATAGACATGGAGACATAATGATAGGGGGAACTATTCTTTACAACAGGGACAATATCAGGAGGGTACATATCGACATGGGGAGTTAAACTTTGGTCAAATATGAAGAGAAAGAAAACAAGCATGAAGACAAGGGGAGAAGCTCCAAGTAAAGATTCCTTTTTCCATTGATGTCAAAGGGAAAGAGTGAGAAACATTGATGAGGAGCAATGCTTACATGGGGAGAATGAACATTTGAGCATTATTGTTTCCATCAATGCCAAAGTGGTATATTGTTAGAAAATTGGTTTGGACAGTTGGTTGTCATTAATGTCAACCCTTAGAGATTAATGTAAACCCTTGGAGAGGTCCATATATGTTGAACAGATGTATGATTGAGATTGATGGTGAGTTATTTGGGTGCATTTCATGTAGTCTACATGTATTCCTAGAGGTGTGGTTATGGGACACGAAGTTGATTGAGGAATAATGACACGAAGGACAGTGTAATTATAGGTAAGACTATCATAGATGGATAGTACACATCGTATCGTTTGCAGTGATAAGTGGTACACCATGTGGTTCCTCAAAGTTGAGGAGTTATGACATCATGAAGTTCGAATTCCCAAAGAGGGGTTAATAATCCCCTATGGAAGACCTAAATATGGGTTAAGAAGCCCATAATTGGTTTCAATTCATTAATTAAAGGGTAAAGTGGTTGTAGAAAGAAAGTCCAAGAAGCCCTAAAGTTGAGGAAATGGGTTACTTAGAAAAAATATATATACACCTCAAGAAGCCACTCATAAGTACATTCACACACATTATATTGAATATATTATAAGTGAGCAAGTGATTGTTAAATGAGGTAACTAATTAGATTTGATTCAAATTTTAGAGGGAAGATGAAATGATGAAGGGATAAATTCCAAGGAATGATGAAGTCTAGGAGGATGTGTTCTAAGGTATGTTATTTACAGGTCATATTACCATTTCCACTATAACATTTTTTGTAGAATGATTCAGATAGTGAAAATTGGATGAGGTTGAGAATACATGTCAATGTACTTGTGGTACAACTTTCAACATGTGGGTCATAGTATTTTGGGAGATACACTCTATGGAAAATAAGGTTTTTCCCTAGTCCAAAAACTAGTCTCAAACACGTGTTCTGTGTAAAACAATCATAACTTCTTCATAAATGATCCAAATTAAATGAGACCAAATGCATTGGATATATTAAAATCCATAGTAGATTGTGTATTAATTTCGGATATAGATCCCAATATTCTGCATGTGGCATGCTCTATATGTTCTCTATGTAGAATAATACAAAATTCATCAAAGTCTATCATTTTTTCTATAACTCCTTTCCCAGAATGGTCCAAGTAGTGAAACTTGGAGGAATTGCAAAGAATATATTGAATTTTATTGGGTAAAATTTTTATACCTTTATTCATTACATGTACGAAGTTATTCTTGTTGAAAGTTAGGGTTTGTGAATAATCTAAAATCTAATCCTGTGAGACTAAGATAAAATTTGATGAAGGTGCTATTCTCTTGTTGTTGAAGATGCGAAAGGTTTATATGTCTATGATCACACACACCATGTTTTTTTATAGATTTTCAAGTATGTTTATATGCATGTTTTGAGGGTTACATGTTGATGATGTTATGGTGCATGCTTGAGCCAAGCCTTTGGTATATTTTTGAGGCATTCATACATGCTTGAGGCACATACTAGGTGCATGGTTGAGGAATATACTTGGTATATGATCTTGGTTGTTTGGTAATTTTTTTAGGTACATATTTGATCGTACTTTATTGATATATCCTATGGTACATGTGTATGGCATGATTGAGTGATCTAGTATATGGTTGAGATACATTGTCGGTACATGGTATGGTACATGTGTTGATGTATATTGTTTATGTACATGATTTATCTATGGTATGGTATAGGATTGGTACTAGGTATGGTTTTTATTTACATGGTTGATGGTTAAGGAATATGGTACAGGTTATGGTGCACGATTGATGCACTATTTTTCATAGGTGTTGGTGCATGTTTTATGCACGATTTGGTATAGGTGTTGGTTGATGGTTGATGCACTTGATGTAGTACAAGTTTTGGTACATGATTGATGTTTGGTATGGTATAGGTTGATGGTTTTTTACATGCCTTGGTACATGGTTGAGACACATATCTTGTGATGGTATGTTGGTGATTTTGGTACATGCTTGGTAGAGACATGTGTTAGTGATGTCGAGCATAAGGTTTGAGATATGATCTTGGTGATCGTGGCATGAGTTTAATGTGGATGAGAGTGGATGTGGTTTTCTAGATGAGACAATGACAGGTTGGAAATGTTGATCTGACAGTGATAATGGCAGTAGAAAGGACAATGATAGTGGTAGTGATAGTGGAAGTAGAAATGATAGTGACATTGGTAGTGATAGTGAGAGTGGCAGTGACAATGGTTTTGATTTTGGTAGTGACAGTTGGTCTACACTTATATTCCAGGGAAGTAGGATGAGGCAAGGAAAGGGGGTTGTAGCCTTATTTTGGTTGGAGTTGAAGAATCAGGAAGTTGGATCTTCCTTTAGGTAGGAGCCTGAAAACTAGGTGGTTGTAGCCACCTTTTGGTTAGATATGGAGAACCTAGGAGGGTGTAGCCTCCTTCTAGTTGGAGCCATAGAATTAATGGAGTTGTACCTTACTTCAGGTTGGATCTTGTAAATAGGGGGTTTTAGTCTCCTTCAAGTTGTAGCTAGAGAATTGGGAATTTGATGGTTCCCATGAATGAATTCTTGATATATATAAGAAAGCATTCCATGGTTTTCTCCCATTTGGATTTCCATGTAAATATTGGTGTAATGTGTTCTTGATGTGATGTTTCTAATACATGTTTTTGATATATATATTGAATGCAATCATAGATGATACATTGATGATAATCTATTGAAAATTATTGATAAAGTGAAAGAATATATATTGTGGTTAAAAGTGGTATAATTTGTTCATACTGATTTACCCCCACCCCCCCACCATATTAGTATTCCAAAATTAACTATTTAAATAATT
>JASDQU010194324.1:0-10097 GCA_032191745.1 Picea mariana | reverse complement strand
AAATGGACACTAACATTCCTTTGAGATTTTCTTAACTAGTTGAAAAGAGAGAATGAGGAAATGTGATCGTACCTATTTTCGATGTTTGTCCTCGCTACTCCAATTTGAGCTTCATCTCCAAACTCGTTCACACAGCTTGATACCTGCAAACCACTAACAACAAAGAGACACAAGGAAACTCCTACTCTAGCATACTAAATTAAACAAATTCATCTACAATAGACAAGCATATGTAAATATACATAAACTAGAAGAAAATAGTCCAAGCATCTATTAATGAGAACATTAAAAAGACATTTACAATATGTAGATGCAGTTGCAACAGCCTTTCCAAGTCCTCTTCGACCATCCCTTACACAATGCTCCCAAGATCATAAGTTTCATACCTCTAATATGCCTTTTTTTCTCCCTGGAAAGCCCTCATTATATAGGATTTGGATGCTTAACCACCATGGAGAGGATCACTCATCAAATCCAATAAAATGGGATCTCCAAGATATTTAGGGAGAAAATATCTCTTAAGGATTTTAGGGAGGAAATATCTCTCAAGGATTTTAAAGAGGAAATATTTCAACCATCCATCAGATCCTCAACATCCTCTTAAAAATATGAAACCAAATGTGAGGTGGATTCTCACACTAAATTAATTTCCTTTTAATGGATATTAATGATTAATTCATGTGAACATAGTATTTGACCTTCATATACTATATTTATCCTCCACATTGACTAGGGATTGTGACATATGTTATTTCATGGTGTCGAGGTGTATGCAACACTTAACAAGGTTCATATGACACTTTTATAAAACTTGTGACACTTAGGGTGAGGTACCTAGGTGTGGAAATTTTATGTGTAACAAAGGGTAACCATTTTTTGAGGGATTTCCCTGGTCTCCCCAAGGTCTTAGAAATATGGTCTACCATGTCATCAGCCCCTGTAGGATATGCTAGTGACTCCCCGTCAGCTAGTTACATTAAGGTTGGTAAGAAGGAGAGAACTATCAAATTTCCTTGCTTGTTATGCAAAGGTGATCATTAATCTCACATTTTCCCTCATATGGACAAGGATTCTTATCTTTTGGAAAAGATTCAACTTCCAACTGGTTATCGTAAGATTTCTTCCAAACCTTCATTAGTTGATTGTCTGGTCAATCTGGTTCCATCCCTAGTTAGTTCGGTTGATCAGGTGGTCAATATGGTTTCATCCTTAGTTGAACCACAAACCAAAGTAGTTGATCCAGTTCTGTCATCGATCAACCCCACTCTTCAACTAAATAGTGAAACCCAAGTGACTGATCCATTTCTTTCATCGATAAGCCCCACTCTTCATCTAAAGAGTTCCAAAGTGGTTGATCCATTTTTTTTATCAATCGATCCCACTCCTCCCTTGAAGAGTGCCAAAGTGGTCAATCTATTTCTATCATCGGTCGATCCCACTCCTCCCTTAAAGAGTGTAACCAAAGTGGTAGATCTGGTTCCACCATCGATCGATCCCACTCCTCCCTTAAAGAGTGTAACCAAAGTGGTATATCTGGTTTCATCATCGGTTGATCACACTCCTCATTTAAAGAGTGAGGATGTCGCTAAGGTATACCTCGTTAATACTAATTCACTCAGACAAGGGGGAACGTTGCCCGTCTCAATGGTACCCCCTTCGAGCAATCAAATGATTTCTATTAATTGGAATCATTTGAAAGAACCCCATTTTCCTTCTTATGTTCCTTTCCAAATCAGCGTGCAGGTTTGTGATAGGAATATTCCTAACATTGTTAGCATCTTATCCAAGAATGCTTGGCAAGATTTTGGTTCACCGCAACTTGCACCTGTGACTCAGAATCTGTTGAACTTTGACATAAGAGTTATTCAACCTTTAGGGATCCTTCCTTAGTTTCCAGTTACTTTGGGAGGAAAAATGGTCTACATCTATGTGATGGTAGTTCACGACCCCTTGGACTTTAACTTGCTCCTCGGGTGAGACTATGTCTATGTTATGAGATATTTTTTGTCCACTCTCTTTCGAGTGATGTGTTTCCATCACAACGGAAACATAGTAACGATTGACCAACCTTTATTCATTGACCCTCATATCATGGTCAACCATTCACCTTCCTTGAATGGTCTGTACATGCCAGCGATGTGTTGGTTGTGGAGTCTGATTATCTTCCTGAATCAGAGGTCCTTGCTTTCAGCCGTGTTTATACCCCATGAATACCTTACACCCCAGAAGTATGTACACTCTTCCACACGGGGGAGTGAAGAGGGGGGTTATCCCCTTTGCGGGGTCTTGGGGGGCTATCCCCCTGGTTGGGGGGTTTGAGGGTGAAGACCTCGAAGGAAAAATTGCCTTGTAAATGTGTATTGTAATTTCATTGTAAATCTGGACCATTCATTATAAGGTCCCAGATCTAATGGTAGAAATTATGTTAGGGTTTTTTTTCCCTAGAAGGAAACCCTCTGTTATGAGGGAAATTTATTGCAGCTATGCATTATGGCGAGTATTGTATTCTGAGAGAGGAGACTGTGAGAGAAAGAAGAGGAAGTTACAATGGGTTTTGCTGTAGGTTGTATTCCTTCATTTGCTGGATAATAATAAAGAAAGGACTTGGCAATTTCTCTGGTGGACGTAGCCCACACTGGGTGAACCACGTAAATCTGTGTCTCTATTGTATTGTGTATCTTCTATGTTTTGTTTTCGCATTTGTTTTATTTTATTGCTCCGCGGTCCTGTTTTTCTAACACGATGTCTGCCCTCTCGCAGGTCAATTATGTAACGACCTTCCCCATGCGTTCAACCCCGCACGAGAGGGAATATATCCCTTATCCTGACTTAGATATGGTATTTGGCATGGTCATCTCTTCGATAGGGATATTAGATCTAGATATCCCTACCGTTATCGAGGTCGTCGACATGTTTTCCTTCCAAAGTGTTTTTCTTCCATCTAGCAAAGATCTCTTGGAAGCCATGATTGATGTTTGTCCCTTGACATGTATTCCTTCCATGTAATTGTCCTCTTGGAAGCCATGATCAATAAGAGGTTATGAGCATATATTTACTCTCTATAGCAATCTCATTAAAAAATGAAACATAATCTATGAGCATATTTTTTCTTCTCTGTGGCAAGCTTGTTAAAAAATGAAACAAAGATTACGAGCATAGTTTTTCTGCTCTGTGGCAAGTCCGTTAAAAAATGAAATATAGGGATTGAGCATAGTTATTTTCCTGTGTCAATCTCATTAAAAAATTAAACAGTCAAATCTCATTAAAAAATTAAACAGTCAATCTCATTAAAAAATTAAACAGTCAAATATCAAGTCGAGTCTTTTCACTAGATCTCATAGATGTCAAGTCGAGTCTTTCGTTAGGTCCTGTAATTGAACCTTCTTTTCATCTGCCCTTATCCTTTTTCTCCATCTAGTACCGAAATTGGTGACAACCTCAAAGTCAAAAAATGAAATGAAGCTTGGGGGGGCATGTCTCTAGCATTTGATTATCATTCTGGAATTAATCCACTAGCTTCGCAAGCTGGGGGTAGAGTACCAACCATCCATGGATATCCCTCAAAACCTTTGGAAATTACAATGGGAAATTACAAGCATAGTTTGATTTTGTTTCAAGCTTGTGTAAAAATGAAACCAATTTTGAGTTTAGTATTTGTTCTTTCTTGCGCTCACAAATATGTGAGAATGTAACCGAGTAGACTTTTATTACTTTTTCGGACTCGTAAAGTTTATACAAAAAAGGAACCCCCTGGAGTCTTTTTTAAGCTCTTTTCAGAATCTCTAAACATGAAAATATTGTCGACTGATATTGATTCCTTTCACACTCATTAAAAGGTTTGAAAGGGCATATTTTGAGTGGTATTTTATCTCTTTTTCAGACCTCGGAGACTAAAATTATGAAAAAGGACAACACTGGAATCACCTTTAAGTTCTTTTCAGACTCTCTAGACATGAAAAACCACCAAGTTTTCCTTCTCTGGACTCACCAAAATCACACATTGAAGGGATCATATGAGACCGAACCATTGCTTATATTAGTTCATTAAAAAAATGAAGAGGGACTTACCGAAGGTGAGTTATATCGAGCATGTGTTACCCTCCTCGAGTTCGTTAAATGAAAAAGAGGTACTCATATATTTGGGTTGGGGAAAAATTGAAGGAAGTGGGTCAAGTTTTTTAGAATCCTTTATGGCATATTTTGTCTCCCTTGAACATGGAACATGTTTGCGTCTTGTCTTATAGTTGGGTAATCTGCTTGTCTTTGAGTCATACCAATTCCATGTGTCACCATACGTTTTCATCGAGTCAAAAAGTTCTCTTATTTCCGTCACATTACATTCTTGGTACTCGTCGATTCAATGCTTCCAATTCAGTTGTCGTTCCTCATCAAGTTCAAGGGAGGTTTCACTTCAAACCATCCATATGCAATATTTCTAGTTTCCATTTCTTGTGTCAGTCCATACTCATTCAATTCATCATATTAAATCACTTTCATGTGTTAGTTTCATGTCATTGATGGGGGATACATCAAGACCCTCCTTTGATGAGCCTTTTCCTTTCGAATTCAACACATCATCCAAGAATTAGACTTAGAAACCAGTTAGTAACTTGGGACCGAGATGCATCAATGGTAGGCCTCCTCATTTCTGACAACATATTTACATCATTGACCTCTTATTATATGATTCCATGAATGTTTGACTTCATCTCATTTATTCACATTCACTGGAATGTACTAGGGTACCTTGGGAGTCATTGAAATCATTGGTGATTTCTCTCGCACTTGTTAACGGTTTACCTCAATGACCATTAATAAAGTGGTTTATACCATGTTTGACATCAAAACATCTATTCACATGGCTATATTCGTACCACATCGAGATTGGGACGAAGACCCTAGGTTGAGAGTTCACTCTGATATTTGCTTTGCCCATGCTGCTAAAGGAGATCATTTGAGCATGCTGATATATACATTGTCACATATATCCACATTGTATTGGTCCGTGGTTATGTTTTATCATCTCATATCTCCACTATTTATTTTTTGTGGCTACAATCATTTCATGTCATGGAGGTATGGATCCACATTGTATCTCTGGTGGCCATATCCTTAATTAATATTTTTCATGGATCTGCAATGTATTGGTCGGCGACCATGCTTTGAGTCATCTCTTATTCTGAGCATATATATTCCTTCCTCAGAAATGGAACATATATTAAAATTGTTTGATGGTTGTTTGCAACTTCTTCTAGGTTCCCCAACTCCATGCCCTTGCATTGAAGAATTGTAAAGTGTTTCGGCCATCAATTTCTCTTCTAACCTGATACTTTAGGGGGCATACTATTACACATCAAATTTCCACACCTAGGTACCTCACCTTAAGTGTCGCAAGTGTCGTAAAAGTTTCATATGCACCTTGCTAAGTGTCGCATACACCTTGACACCATGAAATAACATATGTCACAATCCCTAGTCAATGTGGAAAATAAATATATTATATGAAGGTCAAAATACTATGTGCACATGAATTAATTATTAATATTCATGAAAAGGAAATTAATTTAGTGTGAGAATCCATCTCACATTTGTTTTTCTATTTTTAAGGGGAGGTTGAGGATCTCATGGATGGTTGAAATATTTCCTCTTTGAAATCCTTGAGAGATATTTCCTCCCTAAAATCCTTAAGAGATATTTTCTCCCTAAATATCTTGGAGATCCCATTTTAGTGGATCTGATGAGTGATCCTCTCCATGGTGGTTAAGCCTCCAAATCCTATATAATGAAGGCTTTCCATGGAGAAGGGGGAAGATTAGAGGTATCAAACTTATGATCTTTGGAGGAAGCTTTTGGACATCAAACTTATGATCTTGGGAGCATCATGTAAGGGTTGGATGAAGAGGACTTGGAGAGGCTGTTGCAACTACATATGCATATTGTAAGTGTATTTTTAATGTTCTCATTAATATATGATTGGCATGTTTCCTTCTATTTTATGTATCTTTACATATTCTTGTCTATTGTAGATGAATTTGTTTAATCTACTATGCTAGAGTAGGAGTTTCCTTGTGTCTCTTTGTTTTTTGTGGTTTTATCATATCAAGCTATGTGAACGAGTTTGGAGATCAAGCTCAAATTGGAGTAGAGAGGAAAAACACTGGAAATAGGTGCATCACACCCTTTCTCCCTCACTCTCTTTTCATCTAGTTAAGAAAATCTCAAAGGGATGTTAGTGTCCATTTGCATCTTTTTGTCTCGGGATTAGGAGTCTAGAATTTGAGGGAATATCCACCTTTCCACAGGGGGGTTTTCTGTAAAAGAGACACCAATCCCCTTATCTAAGCACCAAATACACACTACTTGTAGGATTCAGCCTACAGTTGAAATGTTTTGTAGGAACCAACCTGCAGGAGACAATGATCTCCTCAATCTGCCGATAATACCATATTTCCTCTTTCCTTGAAGTCTCCACCTGTAAAAATATGTTTCTTCATATCTACTGTCACAAAAATTTCCACCAATTCACATTTTGCATGAATTCAAAAATTCCTTGCACCTCCCAGCCACCATTATACATTCACATTTTCTTCTCTTTTATTAGTTCATATCCTTAGACCTCAAAGCCTCAACTTACTCATGCTTACTTGGCTTTACATTCACAACTCACATGCTTAGACTTCAAGAATATACATTCTTCCACTATGGGTTATGTAGTCTCAAAACTACTCATAGACTCACCTCTCTTCACATCCTCAACTTCCTCACATACTACACACTCTTGAAATGGATTTGTGCAAAGTTATGCATACATGTTGGGTTGTTATAGTCTTTGCAGTGAATGTTGAGTTGAGGTAGGTCAAATGGAAGTGAAATTCGAAGGTTGAGGTGGATTGACTGGGAAAATGAAAAGTCGAAGTAATCGAAAATAAGTCAAAGAGGTCAATCAACAAGAGGTCGACATGCGGTCATGTGGAAACCAATTAAATACCGAATGAAGGTTGACTGATAGTCGACTGGTAATATGATTTGGTATTCAATGGTAACAGAATCCCAAGATTCACGGGATTTGTAGCCAATGATTTGTAACTGTTTTTGGGAACCTTTCTTTAGGGTTTTTCCTACTGTAAATCTTATAAATAAGGTGTGTTGTAATGTTATAAAATGTAATCTTTAGATAAAACATTTTAGTAGTTGTTGGTCATGTACATGTAAGATGAATTGGCTACAGGGTCGTCCTTATGTAAAGAAATAAGGTATGATGCTGATTGTGTCTTAGGTGTGGACCAAGGTTAGGCATTGTTGAAATTTGAATATGTCAAGACTGAAATGACAACCTCACAAGGATATTAATCCCCATGTGTTTTTAAAGAGGTGGTACTCCTCTATAAATTCTTCAAATGTTTTCTTTAATATATATATATATATATATATATATATATATTGGATTATTCCAACAAGCAAAACCCAAATCTTTATCGCTCAAAAAAATTAAAAAAGACATAAAAAAGAAAAGTTCCTAAGAAATGGACATGGAACCTTTAACATCACTTTTAATGGAAGTGAATAAATTGCATAAAATAACAAAAAATCTCACATCCATCACAGTTTTTAGATATTTATGATCACATTCAAAATAAAAATGGAAAATGATCCGGCGCACAAGAAAAATTTGAAAGAGTATTACTTATTGTTGTAGGGGCTAGTCGACTCTGTCAACTAGACCCGCTAGTCGACTAAGAAATAGTTGGTTGACTGACGTACTAAAACATGTGAGCCAATCGATGTATCTAATAACCGACCGACTGAGGTAGTTAAGTAGTTACAACTACCTGGTAACTAAATATACAGGTGTATCAATAGACAAGCACATAGAGACTCTAATAGCTCCATGTGAGAGATTGTATACATTATACTACATTTATATATCCTTTAATAAATACATATATTTTGGCTCTCAATACTTGTGTATGTATTTTTCTATATCTCTATGCGTGTATCTTCTATGTTGCTTATGTAAGTACGACCAGTAACTCTCCATACTTTCCCCTAGATTACAACATTGGTTCTATTGCCGATAGTTCTGAACCTGGGCATGAAAAAGTATACATAGATGTTAACCCTACAAGACTTACATGAATGGTTGGAGTGAAAGACTGAGAATTACATTAAAAATTATGCTAGAAGAAACAATCTCTCACTCGCAGAAGCAAGAGAAAGATTCTTTTCAGAAACCCATGAAATATTTTTAGAATCCACCCCTGAAGCGCTATTTCAGTACATCAACAATTCAGGTAATGTGTAATTTGAAATCCAATGAGAAAATAGGCCTCAAGAATACGAACAGAGGAAGAAAGAATTTGCGTGATTGGTTCAAGCGAGTTTTCGAAGAATATATCTCAGAGAAATCCATCAAAGAATGAACATCTCTTGATAGAATCAAAGAAAAATTTTAGATCGACTTGCACGAAGAATTCTTTTGTACTTTCTAGACATTGCTTCATAAATTCCTCCTTGAAAAGGGAGTCGGTTACATTGTTGAATACCAACCTTGATTAGGCACATCATTACCAAATAGTGACTATCAAGAGAGGGACGAAGAGTGGGAAGGATTTTTGGATGCAAAGTGTAAAGATACTAGACAAGCCTGTGATTATTTTTTGAATAAATGAATATGTCCAGTATTAATGACCTCGAGTAATTTAGGGTGAATATGGGGAGTTAGTCAAATACATGAGATGCCACAAGGAAATCATGCAGAATTTATGATTATTGAAGAATAAATGTCGTCGAGAGGAAAGTAAGCACATAAGGAATCCACTGACATCCAAAGATTGGAGTGGGACAAAAGGAAAAGTAAAAGGGAAGAAATTCATAACCTATAGAACAATTAGAAGTTGAATAGAAAAATGCTCGGGGAGGGTCAACCTGATATAGCACATGAGCAGTATGATTTTAAATCAAATCGACCAGATATGGAAATAATAGCAGTTGGGGCGACCCCCGAAAGAAGTAGTGATGTAGAGTTGATAGAGACTAGATTGAATTCCTGTAAAAAGGAATATGAACATGAAAGCATGGATTATGAAGAATCAGGACCAATGATATGCACTTCCCCCACACTAGAGACCAAGTCACGAATAAAATAATTCCTCCAACAATAACTGCAAATCAGTGACCAATCTACAAGATTGTTGTACATAACTGATGAGCATGACAACCTACAACATGCACTCATTGTTGAGATAGAAAGAAATGAAACTGAAAATATGCTCATCCAAATTAAGGATCTAATTGACACAACCCCCCTACCAAACTTATTATCAAGAGAAGAAACTAGTTACAGTCGTGAACCGACATGACCATTGGACCGAAGCTTAGTCGAGTATAAAGATCGAAGTTCTCAAACCAAAGAGATACTTTTGGCAGTCAACAGGAGGAAATTATTCCACGAGTACCACCCAGTAAAAGAGAAACCAATAGAAAAAGTGATAAAAGACAACCTAATCGAGGAATTGACAAATCAGTTGAAAATTGTGGTAACACAGACACCATAGAAAGCACGTACCCATAAAAACACAATAAAAATTGGATTTAACCACATACCCATGTACGAGGGAGATGAGGACCCAAAAATACACTGGTTCATGTGGAAAAAATTATGGGACACCGCAGACATCTCCAATGAAGAAAAACAGTTGGAACAATTCAGAGTCACCCTCCGACATCGCGTGCTAACATGGTTTATGAACTATACAAAAAATAAAAAATGGAAAAAGTAGAGCATAAAACACAAATTTTTAACTTTTATTAAAGTCCAATATGTCATACACTTGGTTGTGAAAAATTTAAAAGAAATATAACAAAGAACAGGATAATCAGTATGGGAATATGATAAAATATTCAAATATCTCGAGTCAAATTCCAGTAGAAATCGACCAAAGCTTGCTAGTGTTAGGACCACACTATGCATCTTTTTGCCTATACTTTTTGCCATTATTATACCCTTGATCACCTATATTTGAACCTATACTATCACTTTGTCTGATCATCTCAAAGGTATACAACGTCCTTTCTCATTACTATATGCTTAATCTATT
>JASDQU010194319.1:0-16950 GCA_032191745.1 Picea mariana | reverse complement strand
AAGCAAGATTAATTGAAGAATTGGTGAAGGAATTGTGTGAAGAACCCAACTTGAACAGAAGCTTGGAGACTCTAGTAGGTCTATCAAGAGGAATTGGATCTTCTTCATGCAAAGACAGAGCAAGTGTGTGTGTTGGAACCAAGAGTCACCGAAAGGAAGCTTGTGACATCAAGGCGATCAGGTTGTATCTTCTACTTTCGATTAATATGATACAGCGGCATGTCCTTTTCCCATAAAGTCATTCTTACTTTATTGTGTAATTCCTTGATCATACACATAAGTTGATTATTGAATACATTTTGCTATCTTGACTTTGGTTGGTTTGTGTTGTCTTGGTCTTGACCTCATGAGAGCATCGGAGCGAAGCAGGAGCAATAGAGACCTAAGGAATCGATACAAAGGTATGTCACTTGTTTCTCCTTACTAGCTAATTCAATGGTTGTAACTTAGGAAAAGATTCATGTCCTACCCTATTTTGTTCTAGGTCCAGGTGGATCTAGGGAGATCTGTTAATGTCCGCACCTACCGATTAGTCTGATAACAAAATTGGTGACTCCATTGGGGATGCAACCCATTTTTTAGTGGTTTTTGGTATTTTTCCTTGGCCATTTGTTCTTGCCTTAGCTTTCTTCATTTCTATCAATCTCTGAGTCTTCAGGAAACTCTGTCAGACTCCCTGGGTCCAGAAGTCCCTTCAAAATTTTTGTCTTTTTCCAAAAATTTTCCTAGTTTCAGGCCTTCTCGCACTAAACCCCTCAGTGGCCTATGAGAATCCATTGAGTTTACACCCTTCCTTTCAATCCAGTGTGAGGTTTTCGCACTCTACTTGAAACCAGCCTACGAGAATGCTCCATTCTCGCACTATACATTACTGATAGCCTTTAAACCCTTTTTTTTTAATTTTTGGATTTAAGGTTTTGGTATGCTCAAATGCCCAGATCTGTATAGGTGTCTGAAAAGAACTTCTTGGACCACTGGTTGATTGTTTCTTGGCTTCGGATTTTCTGCACAATCAGTCTTCAGAAATCAAAGACTCTTCTTGTCTATATTTTTCTCAACTCTCATCTCTTGACTTTTCTTAGCAAGGATATAATCTCTGATCCTGGAATCAGAGTACTTGTTTGGTTAGGAGTCGATGATCGGTTTGAAAGTTGGGATTGTTTGTCTTTCTCATTTGCTCATTATTTGGAAAATCATTGTTCTCATGCAATTGAAAAGACTAGTCTTGTCTGCTTGTCATTTTTGTCTCCATTGAAAGATTGGTTTGGGTTTTGTTTATTGCTTATTCGTTAGTTATTGGTTTTCCTTACTTTCACCACCATGGTGTAGATATTTTTGAAAAGTAATAAACATTTTTCTTTTTAAAAGCATTTTCATTTTGAAAATATTTGAAATCAATTGTTGAAACATAACAAATAGAGAATTTTCATTGTCACATGATTCGTTGAAGATTGCATTTTAAATAAGATTGCATATTGTAGTTCAAGATTGTTCCAAAAAACTTTTCTTTCCCTCCTGTACATAGGATTCATCAAACGAAAATTGATATCTTTCATTCCTATCTTTTCATTGTTGGGTCAAATTCTCACACAACATCAGTTTCATCTCTGTTTCCTTTGAGTAACAACAACCCTTAACAATATTGCACGATTTTAAAATTTAATTAGTAACTCTTTTCTAGGGCTCTATTACACCAGCAATTAGCTAGGCTAGAGCTTTGGAATAGGCAGAGAGATACACTCTCCAAAGCACAAAACACACAATATCATCTTGTGTTAAGGAGTGTCAAATTCCATTTACAATATTTTGTCTTGGTAAGCCCTTCTCACACAAGGGTCAAACCTGAGGTCGCATTGATATTGATGGAGTTACTCACCCTGCTTCATTGATATCGGTGTAGAGATTGCACGTATTACGGGGGTCACTTGGAGGTATACCCACAATGATGAGTGGAAGCCTCTAGAGTTGATTTTGGGCTAGATACCCTGCCCTTGCATGTGGATCAAACTGTCAACTTCCCCCCCAGGCTTTATTGTTGTCAGTGGTAACCTTAGTGGACTATCTTCTTAGGATCTTACACAAGGTGACTATGAAGGGGCAAGTATTCATGGTACCTGGAATCGACGTTGGCCAAACTCACTCAAGCTACTTGGAGGGTATACCCATGATTATGTGTGGGAGCTTGCACCAGGGTGTAAGTTCATTAAGCAGGTCGTCAACCTAACTTTTCCACCCTAGCTCAGCCCCTTCTCATCTCATTGTTGCAACGTTGGATTTCATCACCAACTAGTGACTTCAGAATTAGAAGGTCTTGTTTGCATGGTCTTGTTTCCTAGATTCTGTTTACTAGCGCATGTTGTTTGTTTACCCAAGTTGACCACATGATTTTCTTCGTAAGTTTGTAACTCGTTCACAATAGACCCTCCATGTCGTTCACGTAGAATGCAGGGCTTACCTCCAGAAAATTTGGAAGGTTCTCAACCCCTGCCTACAAGCTCACCAAAGGGCTCTCCTCAACAGAGTGAAGTCCAAGACATCACCACTCCACAAGTGGAAAGAACTTACTCTCTAGAATGGTTCCAAATTACCAATTCTCGAGAGGACTTTTGACTTCACCCCGATTCTAAGAGATGTATTATGCGAGTGAATTCTTCTGGGGACTTAGTTGTTTTGTCTTCTAGATCATCGACTAGACCTTTTCCAGGACCTGAGGGCCAAGATCCTTTTTGGTGTACTGGAATTTTTAGACGGGATCTCTTTGGCTCAGGAGCAGACATTGATATCACCGTCTCACCTGCGTTCCTCAAAAATTCTGACCCAGACATAGTACCTTTTACTACTGTTTATTATTTTCTTGGTACAGAAGCTCCGCGAGCCAACCACATCTTGAACCTCCTTTTACAAATGGTCCATTACACAGATACTACGAGTATGCACACCGGGATTACAACGGCTAGTCAAGCCCCCATTGACACACCGCTCTCGCCCAGTGTCACCCCGACACTTCCACCTAGATACTATGCATTGAATGCTTCTATTCCTACTCCTACGCAAACTCCATCTGAAACTCCTGGTGGTCCCTCTTCTTCTGGGCACTCTCCTCCCGGTTTCATTCCAACACTTCCTCAACCCTCTTTCGGAGGACCTTTTCCATCCTCTATCGGTGGCACCATTCCATCGTTCACACCAAATTACCAGATTCCTATTGGTGGAAAATTTTACCAAGGAGGTTTGACTCAACCCCTGATTGGAGGACAACCCCCACTGACCCCACCCTATGGACAAAACATACCTCCATCCTTGGCCCAATATTGGAACCATCTGATACAACATAATCCTCAATTGACTGGGGGGCAAAAACTTCCGGCTACATCCATTATACCCCCTAGTATAGGCCAACCATATCCAGGTACGTCCAATCCTATTTGGGGATCGAATGCTCAAACTCATATCCTTGTTCAAGGATACAATCCTATGAGCTACTTTCCTCTACAAAAACCACTGAATCTGCCTGGGTCTTTGCATTATATGCAGACTACTTATGGTCCCACTAGTTTTCCAACAGGAATAGCTCCCCAAAGCCACTAGTACCCACATGTGAATAGACAGTTACCCTTCTTGGCCACTTTGGACCTCTCGGATCTGTCGAGGATTTTAAATGATCCGATCGGTCACTCTCCCCAATGGCCTGCAATACGAACCAAGTTACCATCTGACATCCATAAATTCGATGGAAAAGTAGGAGAGGACCCAAACAATCCTGTGATGACTTTTCACCTCTAGTGCTCATCCAACTCCTTGATGGATGACTCTATTCATTTATGTTTTTTTCAAAGAACCCTCATAGTTTCTGCCACGAAGTGGTATATAGAATTACCACGAGGTTTCTTCATCGACTTCAACACCCTAGCTATGGCTTTCCTCACCCACTACTAGTTACCAATCTGTTATGAAACATAGACCGAGATTTTGAGTTCTTTCAAACAAAACAAAGCCACTCATATATCCGATCACATTCATGAGTGGCGACGGAGACGACGTCTCATCAAACTTGAACTTCTCGATCAGTTGCTGGTAGAGTGGTTCACAAAGTCATTTGTGAATGACATCAGTCATGACATTGCCATGGGTGGAGTTGTCATAGAAGAACAGGCCATAATTCATGCTCAATACCTTGACCTTCTTTACTCACAAACGAGTACTCTTTACGACTTACTCCCTGATGCACCTCATCCTTCCACTTCCACCACTTCAACTACTCCAGATTCTTCTCATGCATCCGACGGTGTTATTGGAACTTTCCATTCCCAACCACATTTCACCTCAAGCACCAACCTCAAACTCACTTCTTCTAATGTTCAAAATGCTCCATTTCCTACTCTTCCCACCGACAAGACTTCTGAGGTAAATGCAGTTCAATCTACCCCAGCTGGTAAAAAAAAATACAGAAAGGGAAGAATAAGGAGGACAAAAATACTTCGCAAGTAGAGAAAACCAAAACTCCACCTGTTGATGATAGGGATAAGCGCAAACCCCGATACCCCTGTCTTATCTATGGTGATGATCACTACACGAAGGATTGTCCACAACGCGTCGAGGTTACTAAGTTCCTTCAAGGGGCCCCAAAACCACCCACTCTGGCCATTTTTTCCCAACCCTTCCCCTCTCAACAACAGGCCCAATTGGTCATTCATGACCAACCTTCCCCTTCCACTACATCCTATGTATTAATGTGTACTGGTGATTCAAAGAAGAATGACATCTCACTCACCACTTGAGCCAAGGATTATTCTCCCTCTAAAGAGAAGGTTGATGATACACCTCCTTCATTGGTCCAACCCTCTCCTACGACTCCAGCTACCAACGGTCCTCTTCATCTCGAATGATTGAGCCTTGAAACAGTTCTTCACCCCCATCGAAAGGGCATCATTCAGAAATCGGCTTTCAATACTCACGCTTGTAATGCCCAGAACTACAACATTGTTGAAGACCTGGCCCAAGCACCTTCCGTGATGTCAGCCCTTGAAGTCCTTCAAAGTTGTCCCACACAACGGAAGACACTGTTGAAAGATATCGGTGGAATCGACCTGATGGACACGAATTTAAGAATTTTTGAATTGGAATATCACATTCCAAGGTTACCCCCTCAATTCGCATTCCAAATCCAAGTGATTGTCTCTGAAAAAAACATTTGTAGAACCATTATCGACGAGGGTGCCTTGATGTGTGTCATGTCTATTACCTGTTGGAAAGCCATCAGCTCTCCCTCTTTGATTGAATCCCATAACACACTCAAAGCCTTCAATGGCTTTGGTTTTAAGCCTTATGGTGTCCTTCCTTCGTTGCCAATCATGCTAGAAGGAAAAATGATCAAAGTCGAAGTGGAAGTCTTCCAGGCTCCTCTCGATTACAATATTTTGCTTGGCCGTAGCTAGATCGATTCCATGTGCACAGTTGTGTCGACTCTTTTTTGTGTTGTACATTTCCCACATCAAGGAACGGTAATCACCATCGACCAATTAACTTTCTTTAACTCGGATACACGTACTGGCAACATATTTTTCATTGCTAAAACCCCATCGGGTTATGAGAACGTCGGTGTAGGTCTCCTCAAAGACTCTTCGCTAATGGGTACCTTCCCCATTCCACCACCTGATGTCCCACACTCGTCTATCACTTCAATAAACATGATCTCCACCTAGATTCACGGAACCCCTGAGTCTCACGACCCATGGATGGTACTCGACCCTGGCGATTAATTTCATTACGGTGAAAAAATGCCTTTGAGTCTGGTCGAATCTGCCTATCAGGCCATTCAATCAGCAATCCCTTATAATCCCTCTCTTGGTGAGTTATCTCCAGATCCTTTCCACATCATTTTTCCCACGAACAAGATGATTATGTCTGTCATGGAAGACACTCCTTGGAACGATGGACATCACCATTCCAACCTCTTCCTGGAACAACACACCATCGAGAGCTACCAATGGATCTTGACCTTGTCGACCATTGTCGTCATTTCCATGATTCCCGAGTCCACACATGATGTGTTTTCCAAGGGAACTTAAGAAATATCTCACCCACTATTCCCCTCGACATATCCATCAAACCTGGAATTGTCAAAAATGTGCGTATCGAAGCTTCGTGTTCCCCTGATGAAATCGTCACCTACAAGTCACTTTTCAAAGAATTTCATGATGTCTTTGCCTGGTGCTATGAAGAAATGCTAGGTATCGACCCTGACATTGTGATACATGAGATCAAGACATACCCATATGCTAAACCCATCCGACAATGCCTTCGTCCAGTTCACCCACGTAAAGTGGCTGCTATCAAGATTGAATTCGAGAAACTTCTCAAAGCTAACTTTATTTACCTGGTGGCCCTCACTGACTAGGTTTCCAATCTTTTCCCGATCGACAAGGAACAAGGCACAATCCACATATGCATTGATTATAGGGATATTAACAAAGCTTGTCCTAAAGACAACTCTTCTACCCCCATCATCGATCAAATTGTCGACGATTGCGCCAGAAGCTAAATCTTCTCTCTGATGGATGGTTTCTCTGGATATAATCAAATCAATATTGTTCCCGAGGATCAACACAAGACTTCTTTTATTTGTCCTTGGGGTACTTTCGCTTATCGGAAACTTCCTTTTAGTCTCAAGAACGTTGGCACAACTTTTCAGCACGCTATGTCTTATGCCTTCCATGATATCAAGCACATCATGAAGCCATATTTTGATGACTTAATCGCTCATTCCATGCATCGGGTCGATCATCTAATCCACCTTTGAGCCACTTTCCTCCACTGTCGGTTTTACCATATACGCTTGAATCCTCAAAAATTCATTTTCTGCGTATAATCCAACCAATTTCTAGGCTTTATTGTTTCACGTAAAGGGATCATGGTAGATCCTTTAAAGGTCGAGGTGATTCTTAATCTCCCTCCCCCTTCTACACTTTTCTAATTACAAAGTTTACAAGGGAGAGCAAACTTTCTTCATCGTTTCATCCCGAACTACGTCGAGATAACTCTTGGATTTACGCGACTCCTCAAAAAAGGGTCTGAGTTCATATGGGATACCATTGCAAACAAAGCCTTTGAAGCTTTGAAACTATCCCTGACACATGCTCTACATCTCTTCCCCCCTGATTACAGTCATGATTATTTCCTTTACCTCACAGCCTCAGATTACACCATCGCTATGGTTCTCATCCAAGAGGATGCTTCTCACGATGAGCATGTTATCTATTACTTGAGTCAAAGTCTAATGCCTACCGAAACTAAGTATTTAAATGTTGAAAAACCGGCCTTGGCAGCCGTCCAAGCAGTTCAACATTTTCGACACTATATCCTCTCTCGCAAGACTACGGTAATTTCTAACTGCAACCCTATGCAACACATTCTCATGCATCAATTGCTAGGGGGAAAATACTCCAAATGGATCATGATACTCTAGGAGTTTCACTTGGAATTTGAATGAGCTAAGTCCAAGAAGTCCTTAGTGTTTTTTGAGTTAATATGCAGCTTTCTCTGCTCTGAAACAGAAAATGTAGCAGCTGATTCATTACATGATGAATCCCTTTTCCTAATTAGTTCCGATGATCTTTAGTACGTCAATATCATCATATATCTCCAAATCCAGACTTTCCGGCCCAATTTGTCCAATACTGATCGACGTCGAATACACTACCAAGCCCATCAATATATTGTCCTTGGGGATACTCTTTATCATCGTGGAATTGACTCAGTTTTTCGATGCTGCCTCACATTCAACGAAGCCGAGAAAGCCTTAAATGACTACCATTCTAGAGCCTGTGGTAGTCATATGTCCAAGTATGCTACTACCCAGAAGATCTTAGGAGCAAGGTATTTTTGGCCTTCTTTATTTAAAGATTTCATAATCGTCGTCCAAAAATGCCACGCTTGCCAGACCTATAATCATAAGATACGGTCACATCTCGCTCCTCTTCACCCTGTGGTCTATGTTGGTCCTTTTGCAAAATGGGGCATACCCCCACTCAGCCGGGGGCATGGATACATTATTGTAGCCGTAGATTATTTTATGAAATGGGTCGAGGCGATGCCGACATTTGACAATACTAGAAAGACCATAGCATTATTCATTTTCAATCACATCATAGCTCGTTTTGGTGTTCCTCGGGCTATCGTCACTGACCATGGTAGCCACTTTAGAAACTTCATGATGTCCGAACTCACTGAAAATTTGGGTCTTCACCATGAAAACTCAATGCCCTATTACCCACAAGCCAATGACCAAGTCGAAGCGATTAATAAAGTTCTCATAACCATGCTTCTACAAATGATAGGGATTCACAAAACAAGTTGGCACACAATGTTGTTTTCAGCATGGTGGGCTTACCGGATGTCCGTTAAGTCCTCTATTGGGTTTACACCTTTCCGGTTAGTCTATGGTCTAGAAGCCATCCTCCCGATTGAATGTGAGATACCCTCCTTAAAACTAGCTGTCAAACTCCTACCAAACACTTCTGCCGAGGAAGAACGTCTATTGTATCTCATGCGATTAGACGAAACTCGACATGATGCTACCCTAGTCATAGAAGCCCAAAAGAAACGTGTCAAGGCCCAATATGACAAACATGTCAAGCCTTGCGTTTTCTCCGAAGGAGATATGGTTCTCCTCTACGAACAAGATCGAGATATGCTAGGGGCTAGAAAATTTGAAGCCATGTGGCGAGGTCCTTATATCATTAGATGAGTTTTGGAGAAAGGAGCTTACAAGTTAGTAGATTACGATGGTATCCCTTTGAGTGAACCCAAAAATGGGTTGTACTTAAAGAAGTACTATGCATAAGATCACCTATGCACGAGTACTTGTATTTTATTGTATCATACTTCTTGTGTGTTACTGTAGTATGCTTTTTCGTTATCTGGTCTTTTCCCTTATGTGACATTGTGCTTGATTTCCATATGTCGAAGTCTTTGCTACCCCACATTGGCTTCGTTGATGGCACTATCTGTAGTACTTAGAACCTTGCTTCTATTGCATGGGAAATTTATGCCCCTACAAACGAACTTATCATTCTATGAGGTGTGTGCCTCGGTCGTACGACCAATAATATTGCAGAGTATAATGTTGTTATCGAATTGTTGATTGATGCTATCTCGCTTGGTATCCATTGCTTGGGTGTGTGACTCGATTCACATCTCGTAGTACTATAGTTAAGTAATGTCAATGCTATTCGAAGTCCTACTTTGTTAAGGGTATATTTGCAAATTCACCTCTTGGAACGTTATTTTGATTATATTGAGTATTAACATATTCCTAGATATCTAAATATATTAACTGATGCATTAGATAACTATGTATTAGATAGACATTTAGGTCATTTATAAATCAATCACATCACAAGTATCACACAACACGAGATAAGCCGGAAGATGTCGTATGTATATATAACGATCAAAACGTTTTTTACAAAAAAGTTCTGTCCAGGGACCAAAATTTCAAAATCTGAAGCTCATAACTTCTACAAAGTGACGTCATGGATGGCATTCACGGTAACACATGAATGCTTGGGAAACCCTATGAATCATTCAGCCAACAGACTCTGACACCCCCACCGTATGATGCTGATAATGTTGTGAAACCTCTCCAAGAGGCATGTTTGTAATGTCTGCAGTCAAACCCTCTAAGTTTTGTTCCACTGCCTCATAATCTTCAGCGTCCCATCGTGGCACTGGAGCCACCTATCCTCATCACTGAATAGGAGAAGTACCCAAAGGTTGATAAGGCCCCACGTCTGTGTCATCAAAAAATAATTTTTGTAATTAGACTTTGGACGAACATAAAAACATTTGCATATGATAAAATTCACAAAAACATTTAAAAAGTAAAAATTGTGTACTTCTTACCAAGATCTCCCCACTGAGCACCCTCGGGTAGGGCCAAGTCTGGATCTCCTCAGAATTCCAACCCGGCATAGGCATAATCATCGACCATCAACATCTATGGTCACAACCAGTCAAAGAAGGAATCATTGTATTTGATGATTGGTCTAGCTACATGTCAGACCATGAGGTTAGACCACCTCAACATCCTTGGATCCTATGGAGCTGGTAAACCCCACTCAAGCTGCAACCTCAGCAAGGGAATCCTCTCAATAAATAAGGACACTAACAATGACCCATACCCGAATTGCTTCAGGTCGCCTCTCCTACATTTGGTCAACTGCCTCTTCATGCTATGAAGCACTGCGTCTAACCAGTTAAAAACCCAAGGTTCAGTACACTCTATAGCGTACTGAAAGTAGATCTGGAGAGCCATGTGTGGAGCAACACTCCTAGCCATATGAGCAATGGTGAACAAAATAGTTTGAAGGGTCAAATCCTGCACCCCCCAAATGGCCACTTTTCCTTTGCTTCTTTCCACCTCTGGAACATAGTACAAACGACAATATTCACTCATAGGAAACCCACCACCTCGGCTACTAGTCAATCTAGTGTGGTACCCATGCTATGACAGTCCTGTCAGGAAATAAATGTCCTTGATATCCAAGGACAATGTGTGGACCCCTACGTGGAATACTTGTTGGTTCACATCCCACATATGAACAAGGTACTCCAACAGCCTGACTTGGGCCCTCGTACCCGGGATTCGAAAGAGTTTCAGAAGACCACAGTCTCGCAAAGTAGTAATGGTGCCCAGGCTATTCCTGTCAATAGCATCATCTTCTTCATGCTCTCTTTCACTCCATTCTAGAACCATGGTGATAGCCAAATGCCTGCATAAGAAACATAAGAAGAAGGTCAGCAACTCTCTTCAAGACTTGGTACATTTTTCATTGAACAAACATTAAAGAAATTTTTCACTTTGCGGTTCTTGTAGGTGCCCCTTTGGCACAATGAAAGGTTCTCGCAGGTGCCTTTGGGGCCACCTGCAAGAATGATGCATTCTCGCAAGTCCCGTGTGGTTTGCTTGGGAGAACGCTTGAGCGCAAATTTGAGCCCTAAAACAAGCTCAAAAACTTGAGATTTACCAATGAAAATTAAAAATTGAACCATGAAAAGATAGAAGACAAGGAGCTTACCTCACTGCCGGAGATGGTTTTTCGAATGGTTGCTCATATCTTCCGCAATCGAGTGCCAAAATTCGAGGGCAAAAGAGGACTTTTGGGCTAAAAACTTGGCAAAGTTACAATCACTATGGTAAAAGAACTTTCACCCACTTATATTTACTTTTTCACCATTTTTATTGGTTTTGATATTTTTTTTATTTATCAAACCTAATGCCTAATACCCCTATGAGTACAAATTTTTTCGGACATGATGACTTCGACATCCATACACAGGGATACAGATATTTTCTCTATTTTCATCGCATGTTTAAGTTGTTTTTTATGGTTTTTTGCACAAAACCTCGAGCTTGGTCTTTGTCCGTTCTCATGCTCGAAAATACATGAGAGTGCAATTGAACACACTTTTATCACTTTTTCAGGCTCAACAAGGTTATACGAAAAAGGAAGCCCCTAGAGTCCTCTTTAAGCTCTTTTCAGACTCTCTAAACATGAAAAGATTGTCGAGCGACCTTGCTATTTTAACACTCGTTAAAGTATTTGAAGAAATCATCTATTGAGCGATAATTTATCTCTTCTTCAATCTCATCAGACTATTTTATGAAAAAGGAACTGAGAGAGTTCTCTTTTAAGTGTTTTTCCAAACTTTATAATCATGAAAAACCTTTGAGTTTTCTATATTTGGACTCGTTAAACAAACATCGAGAGACCTGTAATGGGACAAAACCACTCCTTCCTAGGGTTCGTTAAACATACTATGAGGGACTCATCCTAAGGATGAACTTACATCAACAAGAATATGTTATCCTCCTCAAGCTTGCGTAAAAATAAAGAGTTACTCACCAGAAATGGTGGGGAAAAATTTGGGAAAGGGATATGTTTTCATATTCATATTATTGGCAGTAAGTGTCGTTCTTGAACATGACACCCCCCCTGCTCATTATCTAAAACCGGTTTGGGAAATCCATTTGTCTCTCATTCGAATTGCTACAAGGTCATATCCTGAGTCGTCTCTGAGTCAGTGCTGCCAAATCATTGGTCGTGTCATTCATATGTTCAAGAGAAGTTCATTTGAAATTGAGTTGGCCATCTGTAGTTGTCCATTCTCTCCGTGTTGGCCTTCCCTGTGTCTAGTCCAACTTACATCATACTCTATTTCACCTTCAAAATATGTTACTCATTTCTTGTCATTGATGGGGGATATATCAAGGCCCTCCTGTGACGAGTTTTGTTCTGTTGACTCCAGCTCATTATCCGGAAACAAGACCTAGAAATTATTTGTTACCTTGGAACTTGCATGCCTCAATGGCAGGTTTCCTCGCTTTCAATAGTGGGTTTTCATCATTGACCCCTGATCAGAAGATTTCGTCGAATGTTCAACCTCAACTCATTTATTCACATTTGGTGGATTGTACTAGCATACCTTGGGAGTCATTGACATTAATGGTGATTTCCCTTGCACTTGTTAACAGTTTCATCAATGACCGATAATCACGTGGTTTCTACCATGTTTGACTTCAGCACATGTAATCACATGGTTAGATTCATACTTTCAGGTGACGGGATTGAAGACCCTGGGTCTCATCTCTTAGATCCAGGCTGCAATGGAATATGTATAATTTTCTGACACATAGATCCACTTTGTATGTCTCGTGGCTATGTCGTCTTAATTTGAATCTTCTTGCATGGATCCATAGTGTATTCTTGGTGGCTATGTGATATTTTGACAGCATGGATCCACGGTGTATGATCGGTGGCCATGACCTATGTTTATGATGTCATATGTCCATGATATGAGTATGGGAATGCCTACCTCAGAACTAGTATGATATTCTGCAGATGCTTGGTTGTTTGTAGGTTTCTGATTAGGTGCGCTCCTAGTTTTCGACACACACATGCAGTTTACAAAGTATTTCGGCTGTCACTGATTCTGGCCTCATACTTTGGGGGGCATTCTATTACACATGATTTTGGTCATCTTGGTGATGTATTAACAATGGTGTACTCAGGTTCCCAGCAAGAAATTTCTCCTGAGAAAAGTGGCATTTGTCTCCTTCTAGAAAACATATTTTCGAAGTGAGTTTGCATGTTGCTTATAGCCTAGGGTGCGAGAATGAACAATTCTCACAGGCCACCTTCATCTAGGGTGCGAACCTCTCGCACTGTGCTCTATACACAGGGTGCGAACTTGTTTTCAAGCTTGGAAAAGGGAAGAAGTCTCGAGGATTCTAGAAGGGAATCTTCTAGAAAATGGGTTGGCATTCATATGGTTTTTATTTTATTTGTTTCCTTGATTTGGTGGGATCATTCTCATCCATGTAACCATCTCACCCTCTCCTATATATTGGAAGGATTCTCATGGAAAAGGTTAAGCAAGATTAATTGAAGAATTGGTGAAGGAATTGTGTGAAGAACCCATCTTGAACAGAAGCTTGGAGACTCTAGTAGTTGTATCAAAAGGAATTGGATCTTCTTCATGCAAAGACAGAGCAAGTGTGTGTGTTGGAACCAAGAGTCATTGAAAGGAATCTTGCGACATCAAGGTGATTAGATTGTATCTTCTACTTTCGATTAATATGATACAGCGGCATGTCCTTTTCCCATAAATTCATTCTTACTTTATTGTGTAATTCCTTGATCATACACATAAGTTGACGATTGAATACATTTTGCTATCTTCACTTTGGTTGGTTTGTGTTGTCTTGGTATTGACCTCATGAGAGAACCGGAGCGAAGCGGGAGAAACAGAAACCTAAGGAAGTGATACAAAGGTATGTCACTTGTTCCTCCTTACTAGCTAATTCAATGGTTGTAACTTAGGGAAAGAATCATGTCCTGTCCTATTTTGTTCTAGATCCAGGTGGATATAGGGAGATCTGTTAGTGTCCACACCTACTGATTAGTCTGATAACACTGAGACCAAAACTTGTGGTGGGGTTTGCACAGAAAGAAGACATACAAATTCAAGACACCAAAGGGAAACCAGAATCAGTTGTGGAAGGCAGAGAACAAGAGTCCGGGACCTCTAGTGCGCTAGTAAAAAGAAAGGGAAAATAATTTATCGCGGGGTCCCCACGCAAGCATCCAAACACCTTGATTTTTTTATCGTGCATTCCAAAAAGGGTGCAGGACACACCAACTCTACTGGGTTGCATAGAAATGCTAAGATACACAGACCATGATATGTCTGACATCAACAAATTCCCAGAATTTTTGTAGCAAGTGTACATGGAGATCCTAGGCATAGGGCGATTTGGATATCCATTATTACAGCTAATGCAAAGGGTGGAAGGCCTAGAAAATATAGAGATCCTAAAATTGGTATAGATTCCCCACATCAGCAGGGGGAAAGAGGTTAAAAACTATGTCAAGCAGTTGATGGCAGTGACCCATGGAGGATTTTTATGATTAGAAGAACCTGTCTCCATCGATGTAGAGCTGAATGCATTCATCTCATTCTTGCCATCAATTGGAAAGAGTCCCATGCAATACCTAGATGATAAAACCAAATAGAAGGCTCTCACAAAAGTATGGGATGGAAAGAGGCTGGCGTAGAATTATTATAAAGAGAATCAGTGACCCAACTACTAGGATGTCCATGAAATTAATGGCATGAAATTTACTATGAAAATGTCACAAGGAGGAGTTCCCTATAGGGGTTGTTGCAATAGTAGCACAGTACACAAACATCACCATACTCATTTGGGCCCCATATTCATTGAACCTATTCCTAGATGAATGCAAGGACACCCAGGACTTGGGAACATAGTTCTACTACTCCTGGTTGTTGATTTTAATATCACTAATTGTATAGAAAGAGCCTCGATATTCCTATTTCTACGATAGGGTAGGATGTTGTCATGTATCACGTACACATTGATGGGAAGCACTTCAGATGACAAGTGAAGAAGTGGCAATGCCAACACCTTTTCTCAGTATCACAGTTACATACAAGACAATATAGCCAACACTTGGAGGATAACACCAGAAGTGGTGGCACAATATCAAATGATAGCCAACTTTAGGGCTATGAGATAGAACATGTGGATCTAAGCATGCAGGGATCCAGAGAAAGAATGGCTTCAAATTTGATTCTACATCAATGTAGAAGAAGTTGAAATGGAAATGAGAGACTGCCAAGATGACTGGAAGATCCCATTCATTACAAAGGAAATTCCAAAGAGAAAATAGGTAGAAGTAGGGTCATCCAAGAAATTTGTAGAAGGAAGCGCAACGACAAAGAAAACCATGTAGCTGGTGAAGCCAGTTCAAAATCCATCGCAAAAGAAGAAGGGAAGTGCTCCAAAGAAGGATGAGAAGACAAGAAAGAAGGATAATGCCCTGACGCAGGAAGAACAAGGGAGGGGGGACACAATGATGCAGGAAAACCCTTTGGAAATAACTCAAAAATAAATAGGGCAACCCAAATAGACAATTACATATACAGGGGGGGGAGTGCAAGAAGGCCAAGGCCCATAAACAAATCCCAAAATATATAATCACCGAGGATGATGTCAATATTGTTAGAGAGAGAGAGTACAGGATCACACAACAGAGGATTTTGAAGAGGCTGAAAACCAAAGAGGAAGGATATATAATGATTTGGTTGATATCAAGTAGGTCCTAGAGCAAATACAAACAACACACAGGAAAAAAACGGGAACAAAATTGATCTGTTGAGCGACAGAAGCAGAGGATATGACCACACATAATGAAGAAGAAATCATCTAGACCATAGCGCAAGTAAGTCCGAGCTTCCAAATAACAACAAATATGTTTCAGGTTAATGAGACCATATCCCATGTGCCAATCAAATACTTGGAACAGATAGAGTTAGTATTGGCAAAATACCAACAAAGGCATTGTACAAACTGCAAGTCAGTGTCACGCATGAAGTGCAATCACGAGGAAGAGAAAACATGATGGAATTGCAAGCCACCAGAAATGGAAAGAATGCACTAGAACTGGTGGTCGAACAGGTAAAGTGGGAGAATAAATAGGAAAAACAATGCACAAACAACTTAGAGAAAAATTTGAAGGAATTCATCACAAGAATTCCAGATAGCATGCATGTAGTCGTGAGCAATTTGGAAGAATAGATCTGAATCATCATGTAGACTCTCAAGGACTATAAGAAGGAGATAGAGGAACTTAAATAAAAATTAACCCTGACTACTCTTCCTAAATTTATGGTTGAAAAGGAACAAAAGGTAGCCCTAGAAGTGGAGATGATGGACAAAGAAGTTGAAAAGGTCACACAATTGTTTGGCAGAACCGCACAACTATGGACGATGTTGGAAGAATATGATAGGGTCTCGCTTTCCCCTAGAGCCCCTAGCCGGGGCGATAGCCCCCCAAGACTCCGTATCAGGGGTACCCCCCCTCTGCACTCCCCCATGTGGAAGAGTGTACATACTTCTGGGGTGTAAATACTTCATGGGGTATAAACATGACTGAAATCAAGGACCTTTGAATCAACAAGATAATCAGGCTCCACAACCAACAATCTCCCACTTGGAGACTGATCTCAACAACTCCACCACTGCTGTATATGTTGGACTCTGAACCTTCTTGGACCTGGAAAATTTCTCATCTTCATCTTCATTCTTCAAGACCAACTGAAACTGAGCAGGAACTCAGTTTCTCCCTAGTTACTCCCTTTGTTAACATGTCTGCAGGATTTTGGCTAGTGTGTATCTTTTCCAACTTCAAATGTCCATCTTGCAAGGTGGATCGTATGAAGTGGTACCTCAACTGTATATGTTTAGTATTCAAATGGAAGGCTGAGTTCTCTACAAGGTGAATGGCACTCTGGCTGTCACAGTACAACCTGTTGTTCTCCTGCTTCTTTCCCAATTCCTCCATAAACCTTTGTAACCAAATCATC